>VMDO01002177.1:0-13015 GCA_007922755.1 Pedetes capensis
AGGGACTTGCTAAATTATGCAAACTGCCTCTGGTCTCAAACCTGCGATCCTCCTGCCGATGCCTCCCCAGCCACTGGGATTACAGGCGTGCACCACGGCACCTGGCGACAATTAAGAATTTTTTTTAAAATGAAAACACAAAAAAGCGGCCAGGCAGATGGCACGTTGCCTGTAGCTGACTGGAGAGGCAGAGGCAAGAAGATCACAAGTTGAAGGCCAGAGGCAGCCTACATAAATTAGCAAGACTTGGTCTCAAGATGAACTAAAAAAGAGGTCTTGGACACAGCTAAGTGAGATGGAGGAAAAAAAAACAAAAGACAAAAAGCTAAGCAAAAATTTGCTCAAAATCTTACAGTCGAGAAAGTTGCCTCCATTTTAAGGAGTGCTTTGGCAAAGCAGACATTCTACACCCCACCTGAAATGGAAAAAGGCCTTGCTAAAACCAGTATTTATAAATAAACAAGGCAGGGTGAGGCTGGTGGCACATGCCTGTAATCCCAGCGCACGCCTGTAATCCCAGCAGCTCAGGAGGCAGAGGCAGAAGGATCGCAGGTTCAAGACCAGAGCCACTCTGCACAATTTAGCGAGACCCTGTCTCAAAAAGTAAAAAAATTGGGCCAGGGGTACAGCTCAGTGGTCCAGCACTTGCATGCAGGCACAAGGCCCTGGGTTCAACCCCCAGTACCACAGGAAAAAAAAAGTCAATGATAAAGAACATACAATGGCGGGAGGGGTGGTGATGGAGGGGTGTTATGTCGGGGTGATGATCTCCTGTAATCCCAGTGGCTTGGGAGGCAGAGGCAAGAGGATCGCAAGTTAGAGACCAGAGGCAGTTTGCGTAATTTAGGGAGACCCTGTCTCAAAAAAAATAAAAAATAAAAATAAAAAGGGCTTCAGGTACAGCTCAGTGGTCCAGCACTTGCAGAGCATGCAAGTGCAAGGCCTGGGTTCAACCCCCAGTACCAAAAAAAGAAAGAACGAACGAACATACAGTAATGTCAAATGAAGGCTAGAAATTTCCAAAATGTCTTCAGTGTTTTCCAAAATACATAATCTGAGCACTGGAAATCAAAGTTCTGTAGACAAACACACAGATACTAAGCCTAAGCAGTCTCAAAACCAGTGGAGTATCCTTTTTTTACTTCAAATATACAATCACAGATGCCCTGCCACGGTTCATACCACATAACCTCATATTACTAGCAGCTTGTGACAGGTTATGCCTGAGGCACCTCAACAGCAGAGTGGGCTTGCTGACCTGGGCATGGCCCTCCGCTGCTCAGGGGTCCAAGTTGATCAAATCCATTTCTATGCACTTTAATGGAAGTTGTTAGCTTAAGTATGATCTTTTTTAAAAACCCACAGACTACATTCAGAAAGGAATTATCAGTAACATTTTCCTCCCCATGTTTTCATGAGGTATTTTCTTAATTCAACAGACTTCAGTTTATCAACATTTATCTGCTGAACCCCAGACACGCTGTCAGCTTGTTGGGCTGGTGTGTTGCTATGAGGCTGAAAGCTATGCCCTGGGGATCTCAGACACCAGCAGGGCCACCCATGGTGGACAGATTTCAGCTGAGCTTCCAGACCAAGACAGACTAGGAACAAGGACCCAGCAGCTCACTCCTGAAACAATTAGGCATTGAAAACTCTATGGAAAGAGGAGAAGCACTGTCAAACATAGTGGTGGAAAATGAGCCTCCCAGACTGGAAGGCATTCAAGAAATGACTGGGGAAGAGTTGCCTCCTCTAAGTAGAGTGGACTTTAATGATGGGAATGGAGTAAAACTCCTGGGACTTCCTTTTGCTGATGCAACACGACTCAAAATGAGAAGAAACAGTGGCCGCAACAATGAGCTCAAACATACAAAGATCATGTACATGGCACAGTGTTGGGTAGTGTTTCCTTCGGCTATACATAGGGTTGCTATGAGCTGGACCCCACTTGGCAGCACCTAACAACAAAACCTGCCACAGAATCTCGTTCCACAGGTATGGAAAGTGTGGACTTCTGGCCAACTGATGAGATGTACGCACTGAGGACAGGACACTAGAAACCCCATTTCTGCTCATCCTCTCCCGCGTTTACAAAAAAAAAAAAAAAAAAAAAATCTACAAATCAAGGGGAATCCAACTAAAATCCAATGTCTTATAGAAATTCGAAGTTTACCATTTATTTCACCATCATTAGCTGTATCTGGTCACCTCTACAGATGGAGAAAAGGTAGGAGAGAAAGTGGGTCTTTATCTGTGTCTATATTCTCTCTTTTACAAAGAAAACTAACTGGGCATGGTGGTACATACTTATAATCCCAGTACCCAAGAGACTGAGGCAGAAGACTGCACTTTTAAGGCCAGTCCGGGGCCACCTAGGGAGACCCTGCTTCAAAAAACACCTTTTTGACCTGTAGCATCATTGAGAACTGAAATTGTACAGCTTTTAGAGCTATGTCAGTACGAATTCTATAATTTACACAAGTACACGCACATAACTTAAAAAGGAACATGTACACACTGGACACAGACACTCCTGAAGCAGCTTCAATTCTGGGAATGCAGAATCAAACACAGTGGTGCTGAATACAGGTATGATTCCTGTCCAATGATTTATTCAACTGATAAAAGAGCCAATTATTTTAGGCAGCAAACTGCCTTGCTCAAAGTGGTTTGAGGATGATTGGGTTTCCTGGGAAGATAGTCCTGGGAGGACTGGATATTCAGGGTCACATCAGGTTGGCATTCTAGAACTATCTTTCCAGGAAGCATGTCAAAGCCCAGTGGCAGGCTTGAGTATAAATTCTATCAGCACCCGCACCTCCTTTTCAGTAAGAAGCTCAGCAAAACTCCAGCCCCTGGCCTGCCTAACTGGGGACGAAGGTATTGCCATCACCCACCGGGCGGGTTACAATGTTTCCTTTGACTCAAGGTGGTAATAATGTCACCAAGTCCCCACCACTGCTAATGACAAAGCCTTTCTCTCAGATACCTGGACAACTTCAAACTCCTGTAGGCTACAAGCCATTTACAGAGAGAGTGCAGACAGCCACCTCTTACAGGCTGAACACACGCTGACTTTGTTCCCAGTGTCGCCTCCAAGGTAGCAAAGGGCTCGGTGACCAACGTGGGGGACAGGATTAAAAGGCAACTTGCGCACAAGCCTGAGACCCTGGCGCCGGGCGCAACCTGGACGGTAGCCGCAGCCGCGGCCACTGCGGCCCCAGGGCTGGCGGCTCTGGTCACCCGCGGCGGCTCTCCTGACTGACCTAGATCAGAAAACTCCCAAACCCAGCCATGCCTTCCGATGAGCCAAGGGGAGTGGCGCAAGCAAGTACCCTCATTTTGCTGGAAAACCCAACAGCTTCCTGTCGGGATCTCAAGTTGGTTCCTCTAAACCCAGGCGCAGCGAGGCTGCCCCACTGGCCAATCCGGCGGCGTCATGTCGGGGTGGATGCTCAAGGAAAACCGGTGCCCCGAAATGACAGGGACAAGCCAGGCACTCGGGCCTCCCTCCCTAGGTCAGGCGGCATCGGCCACCCCAAGGACAGGTGCCCGAATTATTTAACGGAGCCTGTTGACAGACAGGAACTCAGTTACCTAGCACATTTAAAAGCTGGGGTAGTGAATACTCAGTAAAATACACGGAAACCCAAGTGTTTGGGGTGTCAGGGTCAAGATGGGGCAGGGGGAGTCTATCATCCTCCAAACTCCTTCCCAGACAGAAGCAATCACTTTTTAAAGGAACAATATTCTGAAACTGCAATGGTCACTTTCACCTAAAGAAAAGGGTCTCATAAGGACCTCTCTCTACCTGGCGCTGCCTTCTCTAACATTTACTCTTCCATTCAGAGCACTGGTCTGTCACTTGTAAAACTCAAAGAAAAATTTTTTTTCTTTATCTTATTTTATGTCGATGGGGTACAGAGTATTAAGTCATTTGCTACATCCATTATGCAACAGTTAAATTATTCTTGCTTACCAGTTCATCACATTACATATTCTACAGAACAGTACAAGCAACAACAACAACAAAAAAAGTAGGAATCTTAATATGTAATGAAAACCGCATGCAATTATGGGTTATATTCTCATTGAGTTTCCTCTCCCCAATTTTTTTCATGGAGTCTCAATTCCATACTCTGAGCTCTTCCTCTCCCTCTTTACCGGCGTGCATTATTTACTCTCCCCCCAACTGAAATTTTCTAGCACTCTAAATCCAAGAACAAACAAGGTCTAAAGATTTCCAAGCTTTCTTGTTCTGACATAGAATCTTGCTCAAAATTGAGCAAATGTTGTGTTTTAAAGGATATTCAATTTCATAATCTAATATCCACCCGCACTTTTTGTTTATTTTCTGGTGCTGGAATCAAACCCAGGGCCTGTGCGTGCTAGGAAAGTGCTATGCTGCTGAACCACATCCCCAGCTCTCAATAATCTACCATCTTAATGCTTGATAAACCACTTCAAGCTAGCCCAGCACTGTTAATAAGTGACTTGTAAAAGACAGACGGGCACCTGGCCCTGAAGAGCCTCCCTTCCCACTTCAGGGTCTCCCACACGGTCTGGATGACTTCATAATCTAAAAGGCGAACAGACTTCTCACAAGCCAGGCAACACCGAGAACCTACAACTTCAACCCAGATGCAAGACTAGTGGATCTTTAACTAGGAATACAAACGTAAAGTGACATTTAAATCCAACGTCCCTCCCAGGAGGAATTCTCCCGGATTCAGGGAGGGCTCACCCCTTTAACTCCCCTCCCCCCACCCTCCATTTGATCCTAATCTGCAAGTGAATTAGCTCCATCTTCCTGTTCCAGGGATTTTCTAAAAGTAATGAAAGAACGTACAGGAAATATTCACCAACGAATGCGAGAAAACCGTGCGACTCAAATCTAAAGCTTCAAAACGAAGCAAGAGGCCCAGCTTCACACCTAAAAAGAACTTTTAAAAAGGAGGCTCCCGCGGTGCATTAAAATTTAAACTTTTTTCCAAAAGGGGAAGTCAGTTTAGGGCTATCAGGCAATAGCTCCGCCCTCCTCCCCAAATAATAGGCTGGGAATGGGACAGGCTGAGGCGCAGGGCCGGCTTCAGCGGGTCTCGGCCCCAGCTGGCCCACTCCAACATTCGCAGGGTCAGTTGTTTGAGGGAGAGTCTCCCTACGTAGCCCAGGCTGGCCTCGAGCTCGCGACCTTCCTGCCTCAGCCTCCCGAGTGCTCGATTCTGGCGTGCGCCCACATGGCCGGCTCCCGCAGCGTGCCTTAAGTCTCTGCAGCCTCCGGCTCTCCCTCCAAAAGGCTATGGCGACCACACGCCAAATCTCACGGGTCTTACAGGCAGACGGCTGGACCTCCCGACCCCCTTGGCAAAGGCTGCCCCCCAAAACTTCTGATCCCTGCCTCCAAAGGGGCGGGGGCGAGCAGACGGTGTTGGTCTAATCCCCAGCATGGGGAGAGAAGGATTTGTTCGACAGCGCAAATGGCGAAACCAAGCCCAGAGGCTGCGCCGCAGCCCTCAGGTTCTCCGCATCCCGAGACCTAAGCCGCGTGGCGGTGATAGGGTTTTCTCCGAGGCAAGCTGAGCCTGTGCCTGAACTGGGTGAGGACAATTAACCAGGGAAACCGGTTCCCGTAGGGTGGGAGGCGCGGCAGGCGGGAGCAGTGCACGACTCCCAGCTGGGTTTAAGGGCTGGGCCAGGTGGCCCGCGAATGCTCCCATCTTGGGGGCAGCCGAGGTCCAAGGCAAAGCGGTTAATTACACCTGAGAATTCGGGGATTTTCACACGGTACGCTAAACGGCGGCGGAATACACAGGGGCCCAAGACTGGGAGCCCCTGGCCCTCCAAGACCCACAGACGCTTCCTTCCCAACACAAGGGGGCAAGGACCGCCACGCTAACCAAACGACAATAAAAACGCCGGCCCCTCTCCAGCGCGCACGTGGGAAGCAGGTCTACACGCGCGCACCTAGTTCCACGCGCTCGCCCACCAACGCGGCCACTCTGCCCCGCCCAAGCCCCACTCGCCGGCCAGCAGCCGCGAGTGTGGGGAATAAATGAGAAAGCAAGGCGCGCCCGCTCCGCACACTGGGAGGCCCCGAGCGGGCCGCACACTGAGCCCCCGGCTGCCATCGCCACCTCTCGCCCCAGCTCGGGCCGCCCTGGACACAAACGCTGCCACGTTTTGGCCCACCGAGAAGGGCCAGGCACGGAAGGAGGAGGGCCCCGCGGCACGACCCAGAAGCCGGGTCTTCGCCGCCCTTCCCGGCTCGCCCGGTCGTGATCTCCTAGATAGCCAGAGACTGCCACGTAGCCCGGGGAGAAGGACCACCGCGCAATCACAGGGAGGCCCCCAGGCTCGCCGGCCGGGCTTCCGCCGCCAACACGCGGTCGCCCGCCCCACGCACTAGCCGCCCAGGGCGCCCCGCACTCACCTCGTCATCGTGCTGCTGGCAGAAACCGAGGCGCTCGGGGAACACGGAAAGGATGGAGAAGGGCGCGCCGGGGAAGGACGGCCCGAGCCCGAGCTGCTGCGCGGCGGCGGCGGCAGCGGCGGCGGCGGCGGCGGGCCCCGGCGGGCCGCGCTCGATGTAGTGGTCCTTGGTGAGGCGTACGCGCTGGTGCGCACGGACGCAGTTGTCGCACAGGTGCTCCTGACAGTCGAGGCAGCGCGACGAGGCCGTGTTACCCTCGTCGCACGAGCTGCAGCCGTGGGGCCGACGCAGCAACAGCGACGACGGCGAGGCCGCTGGGCCGCCGCGGGGCGGCGCGGGCGGCGGCGGCGCGGGCGGCAGGGGCTGCGCGGCAGCGGGGGCGCGCGGGGGCGCGTGGTGCCGGTGGTTGCTGTGGCCGCCCGCACCCGCCGCGGCGCCCGCGCGCCCGTTCTTGGGCGGCGGCTCGTCGGCCGTGGCCACCACGGCGTCCAGCAGGTTGCTGAGCAGGAAGGCGGATGAGGGCAGTGCGTCCATGCCCGCCGCCTCGGCCAGCACGACCTTCTGGTCGCACACGGGGCAGCGCAGCTTGAGCGGCTCCCCCGGGGCGCCGCCCGCCGCCGGCAGCCGGTGCGCCTCGAGGCAGGGCCGGCAGAAGGCGTGCAAGCAAGGCAGGACGTGCAGGCGGCGCGCCGCGGCCCCGGGGACCCCGCCACCGCCCGCCGACGACGTGGACGTCTGAGAGGACGACGACGACGCGGACGAGCTGGAGGACAGCGTCGCGGGCGAGCCGCACATCTCCTTGCACAGCAGGCAGACCTGGAAGTCGGTCTCGGGGAACGAAGCCATTTGCAACCGGCCCGGGAGGGAGGAGACCAGAGAGGAAGAGGAGGAGAAGGGGCCGAGCGCGCACGGGTGGGTGGAGGGGCGACTCACTCGGAGAGAGGCATCGGTCAGGCCTGCGGCCCGGGGACCGCCACCCGCGCGACGCGGGCCCCCGGCCTTGCCACGTCTGGCCCGCGCGCTGCCAGGCCCAACCACGCGGGCATTAAATGCTACTATCCCGAGGCGACACGGATGCCTCCCGAGGCGGGAACGCAGGAGCCAGCCCCGACACGCGAGGGGCCGGCAGGGGCGGGGAGGTCAGTGCCCACCCGGAGCAGCCGGGACTTCCTTCACACTCCCGAGGAGTCCCCAAGTTGAGCGTCCGCGCTGCGAGCCCAGGTCCGACGAGAGCGTGGTGCGTTGCTGTTCGCTACACGGATTTAGTCTCTTCTCGGGCGGGGAAGGCGTCCCAGACTCGCACTGGCGGGAGCAGAAAGTCGTCCAACCGATGTCCCCCCGCGCGACGCCGGTCGCCCCGCTGCATGACGCGGCGGCCAGGGGCGCCTGGGTGGCCCAGCGTGCCGCTCTCGGGCTTGCGCACGGCCGGGCGCAGCCTCCCCTTCAGGGCGGTCTGTCCCGGCGCAGCTGCACCTCGTGGGCGCCTGGCTGCAGCCGCACGCGTGCGCCGCGCGCGCGCCTCCCACGCGCCTCGCGCCTCACGCGCGCTCGCCCCGCCGGGCCGCCGCTACCAGCGCTAGCACGCACGCGCACCCCACGCGGCCCGGCGCCCTCGTGTCCCCGCCTCGGCTGGCCTGGGCGCCTTGCGCTGTCCTTCCCCTCCGGCTCAGCCGCGCCGCGCGGCGGGGCCGCAGGTCCCCGCGGGCCGCCCTGAATTATTCATCGGCAGGAAGATATTAGATGTACCCGCTGCCCGCTCCGCGCGGGCCGTCGTGCAATGCTATCCGAGCTCCGCGCGCGCCCCGCGCCCCTCCTCCTCCGCACGTCCGTCCTCTCTGAAACCTTGGCAGCCAAGGGGGATCACATTTCCTTTGTCATCGGGCCATTTCGCCCTCGCCTTGGTCCCCCCCTCCGATCCCGAGCCTCGGGGACGGAGCCTCCTTTCGGGCGCGCTGGAATCAGTGGAACCGGCGAGGACCGCGCGCGGCGAGTTCGGGAGCCGCGTGGCCGACGCTGCCGGCTCCCGCCCACGTCATCTTTCTGGAACGAGTACCCGAGCGGGACACGGGTGGCCCCGGCTGCGCTGAGCCTCCCCGGCTTTGCTCTGGCCGTGCCCTGGCCTCCTGGGGCTTTGCACAACTCCCCCAATTCGGGCTGCGCACGCGTGCCCCCTCTTTCTCTGCTTTGCCGCCTCTTCCTCCTCCTCCTCTTCTTCTTTCTCCACCTCTCTCTCCTCCTCCTCCTCTGTCTCCTCCTCCTCCTCCTCCTCCTCCTCCAAGGCCGGTTATTGGGACTGATCGGAATTCGGAATCCTTTTAATCTCCAAAGGAGCAAACTCACTTCCGCCCGAGTGCTAGGAGGGGGCTGGGGGAGGGGAGCAGGGGAGGGGGCTCCAGGCAAACAGGAAACATTAGCCCTCTCGGCACGGCCTGCTTTTGTGTGCTCCCTCCCCCTCCCACCAGCCTCCTCCCAGCTCCCGGCCGCTGGGGAGATGAACGCCCCCGGGCCCCAGTGTGACGACCTTTGAAACCTTCCGAGCGAGGAGCGGAGAGACTCTTCCGTTTATTTAAAAAGAAGAAGAAAAGGCTGCATTCTGAATCCCGGGCTCTACCGAGGCTGATAGCCACTGCCCCCCGGAGATCTGGGGGGGGGGTTCCCTATCTTTGCTTTTTTTTCCTTTTCTTTTGCATTTTCTCAAGGACACCTTCAAATCTGACCAACACCAAGGCATCCCACAATTGTTTGCCTTTGCATGCGTGGAATTAAACGAATCTGAATTTTTATCTGCGGAGAGGCCAGTTCCCTTTTGAGTTTTAATGGGAGCCAGGGCAGCTGTTCGGGAGGCGACCCGGTGACGGCTCCGTAGCCATCTGGGTGATGCCTGAGGCTGTCTGGGCGGTTCTGGGAGAGGAACTTACTGGCCCTAAAAAGAAACTGACTTGGAGGGGCCCACAGGGCCGCTGACCAGCGTTCAAGGAGTATCTGGACGCCAACGGCCATGCCAGAACAATTGTCCCAGTTTGCCACTGTCTCCCGCCCTGTGAGTGATATCTTGGCCTTATTTAAGCGGGTGCAGGCATCGACCTGAATGAGTCTCAAAACATCACGTTGGAAGAAAGAAAACCAAACACAAAAAGCGTTCATACTGTGTGATTCCATCTGTAGGAAATTCTGTTGTTGTTGTTGTTGTTAGGTGCCGTCGAGCCGGTATCCGACTCATAGCGGCCCTCATAGGGTTTTCAATGGCCGAGTGCTTCGGGATTGCTTTGGGAGTGGATTGCCAGGCCCTTCTCCCATGTAGGAAATTCTAGAATAGGCAAAACTGAAAGCTGGGGATGGGAAAAGTGTCTTTGACGATGAGGAGGTAGTGACTGGAAGAGGACATGAGGGAACCTTCTGGGGCAAATGAAAAATATGCTGGTGTGTACACTTGTCGAAATTTATTAATGCCATTCACAGCGGGTGTGATAGCCAGGTGCTGTGACCCACACCTGTGATCTGGGAGACCAAGGAGGCAGAGGCAGCCAGAGTGAGTTAAGGAGTGAGTTAGGCAGACGCTGTCTCAAAATAAAAAAAGTAGAGGGTTAGGGGGCAGATCAAGGGTGGAGCAGTTGCCTCTCATGTGTGAGGCCCTGGGTTCATCGAGACTGGGGCAGGGGGATCCTATGTTGCAAGCCAGCCTGAGCTGCATGGTAGCTCACTGTGTAATCCCAGCACTTGGGAGGCTGAGGCAGGAGGATCACGATTTGCAGGCCAACCTGGACTATATATGGAGAGCTTGTCTCAACAAAACAAAAAATTTTTCAAAATTTCACTGTATAAATTATACTTCAGTGAAAGCAGATACAATACCTAGACAACTCTTCTAATTTTGTTCTTCAAACCCCAGGAGAAGATTGAGTAGGCAGAGTGGCAGAAGCCTGTAATCCTAGCATGGACTGGGGAGGTGGTAGAGGAAGGAAGATCTTGAGTTCCAGGCCCTAGGCAGCCTGCTTAACTTAGGGAGACCCTGTCTCAAGATAAAAAAAAAACAAAGGAGTTGCGGGTGCAGCACACTGGTAGAGCATCTACAAAGTAGATCTGAGGCCCTGGGTTCAACTCCCAAGTACAAAAAAAAAAAAAAAATCCAGGGGAAGATTGACTTGGAAAGACCCAACTGGACCAACAACAGAAGCCAGTTGTGGTCTGAAGTGAGTTCAGCAGTGCCCACCCCCATTCTCCCAAAGGTCCAAGCCCTCAGCTGGCCTCCAGAGCTCCCTCCATACCTTCCTGGCAAAAGCACAGATCAGATCAGTGACCATCAAGGAAATTCTCAAGAGGACTAGGAAATCCATGCATCCAGTAAAACTAAAACAAAACTCCTCTTTGGCCAAAAGCAGAAGTAAACTCTTCATAATTTAAAATTTAGGGTGTGATGGTACAAGCCTGGAATCCCAGCATTGAGGAGACTGAGACAGGAGGATCACCAGTTCTAGGCCAGCCTGGGCTACCTAGCAAGACACTCAAAAATAAGTACATAAAATAAAAATTAGGAGCTGGAAGTGTATCTCAGGGGCAGAGCAAGTGTGTTGGGGAAGGCGGTTCAATTCCCAGCACCAAAATCAAATTATGGAGAGAGCAGCTTCTTAAACCAATACAAGATTCTTCTGACATCTTTTGAGAGCAGGCATGTGGACAAGGACACACACAGGAATCTACACACACCTGGCACTCTCTCCCATGCTAGCCTGACTCCAAAGATATTTTCTGTGCTTTTAGGTTTTTTGGTTTGCTTTTCTTTGATTGCTTTTAGTTCTTTCTTAAAAACAAAAACAAGCAGGAAGCAGATGGGAGAAGAGAATCACCAGAAGGAAGATGGCCCCAGAGGGTCCAAACAGAGACAACCAAGCTTGCTGTCAGTCTGGACTTGGCCCCACCCACCACCAAAATAAAGAGGAGGAGGAAGAAGATGGTACAACCACTACGAGAAGGAACGCTACCCATCCTCCTGGTCCGAATGTGGAAAGTCGCCGGCCACCGTGGGGGAGCAGAAAGGCTGAAACTGCTGAAGGAGGAATCAGAAGAGACCCTGGTTGGTTGCTCAGAATAAACCAGAAAGAGAAGAGAGCAGGTGCCGCGCGGACAGTTTGGTTTTTCTTCCTGAAGTTCCTTCCCTTTGTTTTGGGAATGGACAGCGCGTTGCCAGGAAGCAGTGTAAATTGTTAAATTAGCACACTCCTAATTTCATTCAAGACTAAACTTACCTCCGAGGGAAGAGGGAAATCTTTACATTATCCAATTTAACCCCAATTGCATAGGAAGGCAGTCATGGTTTGTTTCGCGTGGTGTAGTGATAGGTAAAGAATAAGGTGGTTTTAGAGCCCAGGAAGCCTTCAGCTGACCCAGGACAAGAGGCTCTGGGCATCCACCTGAAGGATCCAGCCTCTGCCATAAACTACATTGTATTAAATTTTTCATTAGCGTCCAGGCTAGTAAACACCCTTTCTGAGCAAGGGAGGAGCATGGAGCCTTCCAGTTTTTCCTTTACTAATTTACATTAGAAAGGACTTTCCTGAATCCTGACAAGAAGTCATCTTATGTTAATAAGTAAACACTTTTTAAAGGAAACCAGCCAAGAAATTATGAAATTATGTAGGTAGTAAATTTGCATTCCTTCTCCAATGCTTCTGTAACCTTTTCTTTTTTTTCTTTTTTTTTTTTTTTTTGGCAGTAATTGTGGGTTGAACCCACAACCTTGGACATACTTTGCAATAGCTCTACCACTGAGCTGTACCCCAGCTCATTTTTCTACTTTTTATTTTGAGTCAAGGTCTCACTAAATTATGTAGGGTGCCTCGCCTCTGGCCTCTAACTCGCAATCCTCTTGCCTCAGCCTCCCAAGTCACTGGGGTTACAGGCATGCACCATCACATGCAGCTCTCCATATTTTGTTTTCAAAGATGATACCACCCCTGCAATTCTCTTTCCAACCCACATTTCCATTACAGTGACTTTGAATCTGCTTTTTTCGTCCAATCCTTTAATTAAATATTCAGTTCACCCACTTGATGTCAAAATCGCACCTTTCATGGTCATCCTTAGGATGCAGTCACATAATTTTTTCAGTGCATAAATCACCAGAATATGTTTTTTTAAAAAAAACTTTAAACAAACATTACATCATAATTACTCTTCTGATCTATGGAGGGTGGGTACCAGCCTAACAGACATCTGTTGAATCACTGCCTGCACCCTGACCTATGAGGGGGGATGGATTCTACACACTGGCCTCAGATTTGCAATGATCCTCCTGCTTTAGCCTCCCAAATGCTGAGATTACAGGCATTACTCACCAAACCTGGCAATATTCATTATTTAAAAGAATCCTCAGAGATGGGCATGTAGCTCACCTAGCCAGCGTGAGACTCTGGTGGGTTTGATTCCCAGCACAGAAGAAAAAAAAAATACACCAGCATTGAGCAGGGGGATTTTTCCTGCCTGCCCTTAAGTCTGTCACTGGCACTGAGCACCCACCACATCCTCCTTCTCCATAACAAATGTGCAGTCCCACTTCCTGCCACCCCAGCTCCAGGGCCACAGTGCCTG
>VMDO01002177.1:13115-176580 GCA_007922755.1 Pedetes capensis
TTTTTTTTTTTTTTTTTTTTTTTTTTTTTTTTTTTTTTTTTTTTTGTGGTACTGGGGGTTGAACCCAGGGCCTTGCGCCTGCATGCTCTGTAAGTGCTGGACCACTGAGCTGCACCCCCAGCCCATTTTTTTACTTTTTAAGACAGGGTCTCGCAAAGTTACACAGACTGCCCCTGGTCTCGAACTTGCGATCCTCCTGCCTCCACCTCCCAAGCCGCTCGGATTACAGGCATACACCACCGCACCCAGCTTTTCTTTGGTTTCTTGAGACAGATTCTCTCTGTGCAGCCCAGGATGTCCTGGAACTCACTACACACACCAGGCCGGCCTTAAATTTGCATCTATCCTCCTGCCTCACCCTCCCGATCGCTAAGATTACAGGTATGCACCACCAGGCCTATCTCAGTCTAGAGTTTTGGAAATGTCATCTGTGTCTTTCATTATAAGGGGAGAAAATATTATAAATGTTATTTTTTAAATAAGTATAACAACAATAAAAACCACAATCTACAGAGATATAAATCACTGCGTGCTCCTTGCCTGCCTCCAAATGCTGTCAGGATTGGCAGCTGAAAGCGGGATATGGTTGGTTCAGACTTGCAGCCTAACCTCATCTGTTGGTCAGTTCAGTGGTCAGTCCACCTGCCCCAAGTCCCAGCTCCCTCCTACCTAGAGAGGATCACAGCGGTGGCTCTGCCCCAGTCCCTCCTCCAGCCTTGCTTCCCCTCCACCCTACCCACAGTCCTGCCCACCCAGGCTGACCCTCAGCCCAGGTGGCTTCTGCCTGCCAGTTCCAGCCCAGCCTCGACCTCTTCCCAAGGCTCTCCCTGAGAGGGGGTCTATTGCCCCAGCCCTAGAATCTGACCTGGCCCATGACCACTGTACTAAGAGAGTATGATGGAAGTAATGCCATGCTAGTTCCCAGTCTCGACTTTAGCAGAACTGGCAGCTTCTACCTGGTCTCAGATAGCCTGAGCCACTATGTAAATCCAACATCCCTTCTAGAGAAACCTCCTGAAGAGGCCCAGAGCCCACGTGGAGAGGGACAGAGGCCAGCCCAACCAGGCTCCCGGCTGTCCAGGCCTAGGTGGCAGTTGTGTAAGGGAAGCCATCTTGGAACTCCATCTTAGTCCATATTAACCCAGACATAGCCTGGTCAGGCCATTCTGAATTCCTGACGCACAAAACTGTGAAATATAATCAAATGGTTGCTATTTTAAGCCACTAAATTTTGGAGTAATTTAGTAGATATGGTTTGTTGTTGTTAGGTGGCACTGAGTCCGACACATGGCGACCCTATGTACAACAGAAGGAAACACTTCCTGACACCGTGCCATGCACATAATCTTTTTATGTTTGAGCCCATTGTTGTAGCCACTATGTTTCTTCTCACTTTGAGTCGTGCCACATCAGTAAATGGAGGTCCTAGGGACTTTACTGCATTCGCGTCAGTAAGGTCAACTCTACTTTGAGAAGGTAACTCCTTCCCAGTCCTTTCTTGAATGCCTTCCAGCCTGAGGGGCTCATTTTCCAGCACTCTATTTGATGGTGTTTCTCAGCTATTCATAGGATTTTCAATGGCTAATTGTTTCAGGAGTGGGCTGTGGGGTCTTTCTCCCTGGTCTGTCTTAGTCTGGAAGCTCAGCTGAAACCTGTCCACCATGGGTGGCCCTGCTGGTATCTGAGATACTCATGGCATAGCTTTCAGTATCACAGCAACATGTAAATCCCGCAGCATGACAAGCTGACAGAAACATGGGGGAGTGTGGTATACAGGAGTAGATAACTGGAAGAGCCTCCCAGTGCAGCCTACCTTCTATGGTCTGCCTAATTAATGTCCCTAAGGCTGTGTGTGCGTGTGTGTCCGAGACAAGGTCTTCCTATGTAGCCCAGGCTGGCCTGGAACTTGCAGTGATCTTCCCGTCTCTGCCTCCCCTCCCAGGAACTAGCATTACACGTGTGCGCCACCATGGCCAGCGGGCATTTTCTCTTTTAAAAGAAAGCTTTGCTGAGGAGTAACTGACATGCATAAGTAAGCCGTCTGCAGGTAAGGTGAGCAAGTTGATAAACTGTGCGGTACTAGGTGCTGACCCCAGGGTCCGGCACACGCTGCGCAAGCACCCTGCCATCAAGCTTCACCCTTTTTATCTTGAGACAGGGTCACAAGTTGATAAATGCTGATATATGGAGACTCCTGCAAAGCCATGACCCAATAGAAAGAATGAAAACAAGCTGGATGTGGTGGCACATGCGTAATCCCAGCGATTTAGGAGACCAGAGCAGGACGATCCAGAGTTTGACACCAGAGGTGAATTGGGCAACACATAGAGACCCTGCCTCAAAAATAAAAAGTTTTTTAAAAGATCTGGAAGCTGGGCATGGTGGCACACACCTGTAATCTCAGTGAATCAGGAGGCTGAGGCAGGAAGATCATAAATTTGAGGCCAGAGACAGCTGACCTCCCTGAGACCCTGTCTCCACATCAAAGAGGAGAGGCTGGGGTGTGGCTCAGTGTAGAGCACTTGCAAAGTATGCAGGAGTCCCTCCCTAGGTTCCCCTAGTACCACACAAAAATAATAATAACGATAATAACTAAAACAAGTAAAGGGCTGGGGATGTAGGTCAGTCATAGAGTGCTTGCCTGACACAAAGCCCTGGAATCAGTTCCCAAGATCATAAAGAAGAAAAAAGAGAAGGAGAAGGAGAAGAAAGGAAATATTCATCACCCTCCATTCCACACCTCTTTCTGTCATAATGGGTTCATTTTTCTTATTTATTCATTTATATTATTATTATTATTATTATTATTATTATTAATTATTATTATTATTATTATTAAGACAGAGTCTTACTCTACAGCTGAGACTGGCCTGGAACTCACTATATAGCCCAGGCTGGCCTTGAGCTCACAGTAATCCTCCTGCCTCAGTCTCCCTAGAGCTAGGATTACATGACATTTTAATATATCTATATGAAATTACTACCAAATTAAGCTAATTAACAATACCCATCACTTCACATTGTTACTATTTATTTAGGATGAGAGCATTTAAGATCTGCTCAGCAAATTTCAAGCATCCAGTACAATATTAACTATCCTCAGAGCTGGTGGTGTAGCTCAGTGGTAGAGCACTTGCCTAGCATGTGTGAGACCCTGGATTCAACCCTTTAGTATTGAAAAGGGAAAAATAAAAATAAAACCTTGGAGCAGGGATGTATTCAACAGTAGAACTCTGGCCTTGCCTAACTATGCTCATCATGCTTTATATTAAATCTCCAGAACTTCTTTATCCTGCACAACTGAGACAGCTGTATAATATAATAACTGACCAGCACCAGCACCTCCTCCAAAATGCAGCTATGGTTCTTTTTTTCCGTACTCAGGGGTCAAGGAACTCAGGGCCCCAGAAACGCCAGGCAAGTGCTCTACCACTGCGCTGCACTCCCTATTCCCTCTCATATTTTTATTTTTTGAGACAGGATCTCACTAAGTTATTTAGGCTGCCTCTAGCCTTGAAATTGAGTTCCTCCTGCCTCAGCCTCCAGAGCCCTAAGGTTAGAGGTGTGTGCCACAGCACCTGGCTGACAACTATAATTCCATGTTCCACTTCTCTGACTTTAACTATTCTTTTTTTTTTTTTTCTTTAAAGACAGGCTCTCATCATGTTGCCTACATAGCCCAGGCTGGTGTCAAGCTTGTGATTTTCCTGCCTTTTCCTGCTGGATAGCTGAGACTACAGACAAGCACCACCATACCCTGAGTTCAGTTTGTTTAGATTCCACATACAAATGAGCAACACAGTATTTGTGTTTTTGTGCTTGGCTTCTTTCACTTAACTTAATGTCCTTCAGGCTCATCCATATTGTCACAAATGACAGAATTTCCTTCCTTGTAAAGGCTAAATCCCCCACGTTCTTGTCATGATGTGGGGGCTTGCGTGTTGCTGTGATGCTAAAAGCTGTAGATACAAGCAAGACCACCCCACGGTGGACAGGTTTCAGCTGAGCTTCCAGACTAAGAGTAGGGAGAAGGATGCTGCAGCCCACTCCTGAAACAAGTAGCCACGGAAAACCTTATGAATAGCAGAGAAGCACTGTCAAACAGAGTGCTAGAAAATGAGCTGCCTGCCCCAGGCTGGAAGGCACTCAAGAAATGACTGGGAAAGAGTTGGCTCCTCAAAGTAGTTGTTGTTGTTAGGTGCCATTGAGTCAGTATCCGACTCATAGCGACCCTACGTACAACAGGGGAAACACTATTGTCAGTGCTTCTCTGCTGTTCATAGGGTTTTCAATGGCAGATTGATTTTTGGGAGGGGGTTGCCAGGTTCTTCTCCCAAGCCTACAGCTTCTGGTGTTCCCACGTGGTCTCCCATCCAGGTACTAACCAGGCCCGACCCTGCTTAGCTTCCGAGATCGGATGCCACAGGGCTACTGCTACAGGCCCTCAAAGTAGAGTCGACCTTAATGACAGGAATGAAGTAAAGCCCCTGGGACCTCCTTTTGCTGATGTAGCGTGACTCAAAATGAGAAGAAACAGTGTCAGCAACAATCGGCTGAAACATAAAAAGATCGCGAGCATGGCACAGTGTTGGGAGTGTTTCGTTCTGCTGTACTTAGAGTCACTATGAGTTGGATCCAACTCCATAGCACCTAACAACTAACACAGGCTAAATAATGTTTCATTGTATGTGTGTGTGTTTTTTGACACAGGGTCTTATTACATAGCGGAGGCTGGCTTCAGAGTCACAATCCTCCTGCCTCGATCTCCCAGGTGGTGGGATTACAGGCTCGCGCCAGGGTCTATTTTCTTTATCTATTCATCCTTCAGTAGACACTTAGGCTGATTCTATATCTTGGCTGTTATGCATGGTTCTGTGCTGCACCTGGGAGTGTGGGGTCTCACTGTGTAGCCCAGGCTGGCCTGGAACTCACCGTCTTCCTCCCTGAGCCTCCCAAATGCTGGAAGTACAGGTGTGTCCTGCCAAACCCAGCTTCTGTTTTTTTGTTTTGTTTTGTTTTTGTTTTTGTTTTGCAGTACTCGGGGGCTCAACCCAGGACCTTGTACACACTTTCCAAGTGCTCTCCCACTGGGCTGCACCCCCAGCCCATTTTTATTAATTTTCCTTTTGAGACAAGGTCTCAAAATAAAACGTGGCTGGGGATTTGCATACTGCTGGCTTCTACTTTTAATTTTTCAAGGAATTCCCAGAGCTGGGTGCGATGGCACACACCTATAATCCCAGTGACTCAAGAGGCTGAGGCAGGATCATTGCAAGCGCAAGCCCAGAAGCAGTCTGCATAACTTAGAAAGACCCTACCTGAAGATAAAACATTTTTAAAAGTAGGCTGGGGGTGCAGCTCAGTGATAGAGCTTGCAAAGTATACGTGAGGCCCTGGATTCATCCCCCAACTACTGTCAAAAAAAAAAAAAAGGAATTCCAGGACTGCTTTCCGTAATGAGCGCACCAACAATGTGCAGGGTCCCTTTTCTCCCCATCCTGGGATGTTTTCTGGGGGTGCCCCCGAGCATGGGGTGCAGGTTGAGGCTGTCTGTGAAAGTGCACAGGCTCAGGTGAGGGACAAAAGCCTTGCACAACGCCCCCTGGGCAGACTGTCCGGCTCCAGGTGTTTACCGGCCCTCACCTTGGGTTTGCTCAAGCCTGACCTTTGGGCTTTGTTCCCCACCCAGCTCTCAGTCTGCAGCTGTGGCTGTCTCCTGCCTCAGATCCCAGATCAGAGACCCTCACCCCTGCCACACCTTTCAGTGCAGACTTACCCGGCAGCACCCACCTGGCTTAGCCCTCAGCCCTGCTGAAATGTGGGCGGGAGCTGCCTGCCACCACCTCCTCTGCCTCTCCAGACTGTCCTCCACAGCAGCTCACTCAGCCTTCAAAACCTGCTTCGAGGCCAGGCGCAGCAGCTGCACTTGTAATCCCAGCACCAGCTGAGGCAGGAGGATGACGAGTTAGGGGCCAGCCTGGGCTACACAGCAAGACCCTGTCTCAAAAAGACCATGAACAAACAAAACACCTGCTTCAAGGCTGGGGGCCGGCTCAGTGAAACTGCTAGCACAGGAAAATAAGAGCAAACCTGGGAAGTGAAGGGTTCCTGGCAGTTTCCCTCCCCAGAGAAGAAGCACCCCGACCCATATGCCATGGCCACAGCTTCTGTGCACATGTCCCTGCACTAACTTTGTACGTGTCCACCTCCCAGGGGGCACTGGGGTTCAGCTCAGTTGGTAGAACATTTACTCTGTGTGCTCTGAGGCCCTGGGTTCGATCCTCAGCACTGCAAAAATGGAGAAGGCCCTGCACCCCACTCCCAAGAATCAGCCATGGAAAACCCTATGGATAGCAGAGAAGCACTGAGTGTAGAGCATGGCACAGTGTCTGGGAGTGTTTCATTCTGTTGTACACAGGGTCACTGTGAGTCAGACCTGACCCAGTGGCACCTGACAACAACTTCTTCCACAGAAACTCATCAGCTCCTTGGAGGCAGGAAGTAGGTGACCCCCTCAGGCCAGGCACCAGAGGCCTTCAGTAATGGTCAACACTACAGCTGGGTGCCTGGGTAACCACAGGGCTTCATTGACTGAAGGCAAAGAATTGCCTTAGATCCCCTCTGTTTGGCTACAAGCCTCTCTTGGAGTGACTTGTAATTCTTACGCTGTTTGTTAGGATATATCTTAATCTATTACTGGGCAGGAGAAACCCAATAAATGTTGTCATCAGACATGAAAAAAGGCTGGGATGTGGCTCAGTGACAGGTGCTTGCCTAGCATGTACAAGGCCCTGGGATTGAACCCCCACACCGCAAAAATAAATTAAAAAAAAAATGAGTCATGAGTGTTTTATTTTCCATCTGCCACTTTCTTTTTTTTCTTTTTTTCTCTCTCTCCCTCTTCCTTTCCTTCTTTAGGGTTTATCTCTTCCTAAGTTGTTTTAGTTTTACTTATTTTTATTTTTGTTTTGTGGGTTGTTGTTTTGTTTTTTGAGACAGAGTCTTCGCTGGCATTGAACTTTATACATAGCCCAGGTTGCCCCCAAATTTACAATCCTCCTGCCTCTACCTCCCAAGTGCTGGGATTATAGGTGTGCGCCGCCACACCTGGCCTCATTTTGTGTTTTGGAAAAAAAAATGTATTTTTTCCAGTACTGAGGATAGAACCCAGGCCTTAGTGTGTGCTAGGCAAGCATCCCACTGCTAGACACATCTCCAGCTCTTTTTGATTTTGGTTTTGATACAGGGTTTTGCTAAGTTGCCCAACCTGGCCTTAAACTCACTATGGAGTGCAGGCAAGACTTGCTGTGCCTCAGCTTCCTACATAGCTGGGTTACAGGTATACACCACCACGCCGGGCATTTTAAAACTATTTCAAGTGTCAAGAATAACTGCAGGAACAGTGTACGGAGCCCCCCTGTGCTCTTCACTGAGAGTACCTGCATGCTGACATTTTGCCCAGTTTTCATTCTCGAGCTCCCTCCCATATATTTATGCATGTTATTATATATACACATAATATGTTTATAATACATGCCAATAATATGTATGTTTGGATATTTACATATTTATATACACACATATATACACATTATTGATTTTTTCCTAACCATGTGGGAGTAAATCCTTGGCTCAGATGCCCCTCTATTCCTAATCATGTCCTCTTGCATTTCCTAAGACCAGGAACATTATTTTATACAACCAAAGCACAGTTATCACCAGGCACGCGGTAGCTCACACCTGTCATCCCAGCAACTCGGGAAGCAGAGACAGGAGGATCGCGAGTTTGAGGCCAGAGGCAGCCTGCATAGTTTAGCAAGATGCTGTCTCAAAATAAGTTAAAAAAAGGGGGGGGGCAGGGGTGCAGCTCAGTGGTATAGCACTTGTGAAGCACAGAAGTGTGAGGCCCTGGACTCAACCCCCAGTAATTAAAAAAAAAAAAAAAAGGTAGTTATCAATGTAAGGAAATTTAACATTGATACAACACCATTATCTAACCCATGGATGCATTCGCCTTTCATCAGTTGTCCCAAGAGTGTCCTTTGGGGCAAATTTGTTTTTCTATCCCAGATCTAGCCCAGGGTCACGCTTGCTCTCCTTTGGTTATCTGGTCCTGCCTTGAGCCTGCTTCTGACAGAACCCAGGGCCCAGGCTCCCTTTATCTTCCAGGACCCTGATATTTGTGAAGCCTCCAAGCCAATTGTTGAGTTTCCTTGGGTTTAGAGCCCCAGCCCCCAGCCCACTGTGTGCTGGTTGGGGCCGCCCTGCTCCTGCTTTCTTAGGGGAGGGGCTCCGTGCAGGGCCTTGTAAAACCTTAAATAAACTACACGAACAAATTCCACTTTGACCACTGTCTTGTTAAAATTCCTTAAAAAAGTTAACTCATTGGGCCTAAAGTACCTTAACAAAAGCCAGGCTGTACTTCCCCTAGTATTTGGTGTTCCTCAAAGGGTTTTATGTGCTGTTTAATGATTTTTCACAAATAGTTTTTCTTGCCCTTAAAGTTGGATTAATTGAATTTTAATTCAGCAAGGTCATTCTCTAAAAAAAGCGACACTGGCTGTGCAGGTGGGGTGAGGGCTGCTAGACCTAATTAGTCTTTCTTTTTCAGGCAGAGCAGAATTCTGAGGGGTGGAAAGTCAGCACACTAACCTCACCTGTATTTTGGGTCATAATGAGAAAGCTCCTTTTCCTCTCCAGCCTAGGAAAGGAAACCTACAATTTAGCTATTTATGGCACGGTCTACCACTCCTTCGGATTGCATTGCTCTCTGTGGGACTTGGTGGACTTATGTCACCCCCACAGCTCCATTTTCCTCCATTTGTTCCTGAGCTTTCTGAACTTCACTCTTATTTTTAAAAAACCCAACACTCTTTATAAAAATGTTCCTTGGGCTGGGGATGTAACTCAGTGGTAGAGTGCTTGCCCAGGGCCCTGGGTTCCAGCCCCAGCACAGTAAAAAATTGTTTTAGAAGTTCTCATGCCAGGCATGGTGGTGCATGTCTGTAATCTCAGCACTGGGCGGAGGGAGGCAGAGGCAGGAGGATCAAGAGTTGAGGCCCAAGACCCTATCTCAAAACAAAGGAATGAACAAACAAAGGAACAAACAAAAATCTAGGGTTTTTGTTTGTTTGTTTTGGCAGAGGGACCAACTGGGGCTTTGCATGCTAAGTACACAGAAGAACACAGTGGGGCCAAGGCCTGTCTCCAGGACCCTGGCTTGCAGCTACCATCTTTCCTGCTGGCTCCAGGGCCCAGGTCCCTTCTGCTCTACGTTTTTACTGAAGGAGCAGTGAATGAGCGACCAAGCCTGTTTCCTCCTGGAATCCTGCTATTTTCGTGATTAGCCTAGCCTAGATTTTAATGAAAATCTGATCGATCCATAGACAGATAACAGCCCATGCTGGGAGCTGTACAAACCAGCAACGTTTAAGTGGAAGGGACAGTTTTCCTAGAGATACTGGCCCAGAGAGCAGCTGCCCCAGCAAAAAAGAAAAAGCCTTTTATTTCCTACTTATTTATCTTCTGGGAGAGAAGACCTAGAAATGGCAGGGGCTCCAAGCCAGAAGAGGCCTCTCCCCACACCTACTCTGCACCTATGGCAGGTTCCTTCCCTGCTGGCTTAGATTTCCACAGACAGAAATGGAAAACTCAGGGACCCCTGGAGGCCATTGCCTTTGTGGCCTTGGCAAAGGGAGCATGCCTCACCCTGCCCTGCAATGTGAGCATTGTACCTCACTTTGGAGATGTAGAAACTGAAGTTCAGAGAGGCCACGTAGCCACCATGTTACACAGCCAGGAAGTGGCAGAGCCAAGTTTGAATCCAGAAGTCGAATTCCAATGCCCAGGACTTTCCCATTGGTCCACACTTCCAAGAATGGAGGAGAGGGCTGGGGTCTCCGTCTCTGCTGGCATCACTAAGAGCCTCCACGTATATTTTTTCTTAGTGTTTTATTTATACATGTTAATAGGGAACAGAGTAATAAATCAGTTGATATATCCATTATGCAATGATTAAATTGGTTTTGCTTATACTGCCATCTTCTTAAACATTTTACAGAACAAATGAAAAAAGAGAAAAAAATTAAGAATTTTAATTAATGTGTAATAACCATCATAGGCAACCATGAGTTAAACCTTGATTTTTTCCTTTTTTCTTCCTTTTTTTTTGTATTTTCATAGCATTGCATTCTGTATTTTGCATTTTTTTCTCTCCCTCTTTCCCCTCTATGTTCTTCCCTCCTTCCTCCTCCCCATCATCCATTCACCTCCACTAGTCTTCACCCCAGAGACTCGTATGTGGCCCAGTTGTATTTCCTATTCTTAGATAAGTATGATTGTACACATATATTTGTATTTATATTTATGCATGAATAGACCATGGACTGCCAAAAGAACCAACAGATCTGTCCTAGAAGAAGTGCAACCAGAGTGCTCCTTGGAAGCAAGGATGGCCAGACTGCGTCTTATGTATTTTGAACATTTTGAACATGGAGGGACCAATCCTTGGAGAAAGACATCATGTTTGGGAGAGTGGTAGGTCAATGAAAAACAGGAAAACCCTCAACTGGATGGATTGATACAGTGGCTACATGGCACAGTGTCAGGGAGTGTTTTGTTCTATTGTATAAAGGGTCAGACCTAATTTGACAGCACCTAACAACAACAACAACAACAACATGTATATGTGCTGTTGTTGCTGTTAGGTGCTGTCCAGTCGGTCTGACTCACAGCAACCCCGTGTACAACCGAAAGGAAGCGCAGTACATCTGGCAGTGCTTCTCTGCTATGCATAGGGTTTTCAATGCTGGTTGTTTCCGGAATGGGCTGCCGGGTCCTTCCCCTATAACATGTATATATACGTATATGTAATTTAATTTTTTTCCTTTATGATAGATTTAGCTCCTGCATGAGTGAGAACATGTGGTATTTCTCTTTTTGAGTCTGGGTTGTTTAGCTTAAAATGATCACCAGTTCCATCCATTTTGCTGGTCACACAGGACGGGGTGGAGCTGGGAGTTGGATCCTGGCAATTTGGCTCCTGAGTCTCTGTGTTTCTCACCTTCTCTGAAGACAATCACAAATCAGAAAGAAGGCAAAGCAGAAAGCTCAATTCCTCGGACAGGAAATCCATCTCAGAGCCTGTGCTGGGAATCCAGCCTGGGCAGCCACTTTTGGGCCTGGCCCAGCCTGTCCTCTGGGCCTTTCACAGTAGCACAGTAGGAATCTGGTCCACATAGGCTCCCTGGCAGATCAATCCGTGTGGCGACCTGTGCCCTGGGCTGCAGACAGAGGGGAGGTTTTAGGGTTTTGTTTGGGTTCTGCAGGGCTGCAGCTGGACCCCAGGGCCCCCGGCAGGCCAAGCCAGGGCCCTGCCACTGAGCTGCTTCTCTCTCTGCGACCCTGTTGCTGTCTCAGCCCTTCATGTGTCCCCAGCTGCAGAAAGATCCATCTCTGCCAGGATCGCAGTGCCCCACATCCCATTCCCCTAGGCTGCAGCCAACCCTGTCGGCAGCCCCCCCTCCCGTGAACTCCGCTTCCTCCGCAGCTAGGCTGCAGCTGGTGAATGCCTGTAACTACCAGGGAGAGGAAACCTGGGGCTGTGGGGGGAAGTGCTGGGTTCCTCAGCCAGGGAAACAGGAGCAGCAAGCTCTGGGGAAGCCAGGCCAGCTCTTCTTCCTGGCTATGTGGGGAAACGGAGAGGGTGGTCACCTAGGGGGCAGGAAAGAATCCTCACCAGAACCAGACCTTGCCAGCACCCTCACCGTGTACTTGAGCCTTCCGAACCAGGGAAGATAACCAACAGCAGATCGAGGAAGATCTTGGTATCACTTTTTTGTTGTTGCTTGGTTTTGATACAGGTCTCACTTTGTAGCCCAGACTGGCGGGGGACCCCAGATCCTCCCGCCTCAGCCTCACTGGTGCTGAGATTTCTAGGTATGACCACCATGCCCTGCTGCCATCAGTTTTAAACTATATAACATACTGTTACCTCTGGAGTTAAATCTAATTAATTGAAGGATATGATGATGAATCAATTTTTAAACATTACGCAACATTGTATTTTGTTTTCTGCTTGGATTCTTCAGAAAGTGAACTTGGCTTTGTAGATCTAACTCAAGCGGGGGATGTAGCTCAGTGGTGGAACCTGGGCTTTGCACGTTTGAGGCCATGGATTTGAACCTTAGTACCAAAGGAAGAAACCAAACCAAACCAAACCAAGTATTTGGGGAAACTAAATTAGACCAGTGTACTAAGACATCTCTGAGCTGCATCTCACTTTCCATGTGCGCAGGGCTCACAACAGATATTGACATGGGACTGGAGGCAGCATGAATGACACCTTCATGCCAAATAAATGAGCTGCACCAAAATATGCACAAAACAAACTGGAGAAATCTGAGGTTTGCTTAGTGGGAACACCAGCTCCTGCTGTCTCCGTTATAGAGAACATGAGGGGCAGGTGTGGTGATGTACTTGGGAGGCAGAGGCAGGAAGATCACAAGTTTGAGGCCAGAGGCAGCCTAAGTAATTTAGTGAGACCTTGACTCAAAATAAAAAATAAAAAATGGGCAGGGGGTGCCACCCAATGGTAGAGCACTTGCCTAGGATGCACAAGGGCCTGGATTCAATCCCAGTAATGCAAAAAAATATATAAGTAAAACGATAATAATAATAATGATGATGAAAAAAAAGAGTATGACTCTTCCTGAGGCCCCAAGAAATATTTTAAAAAGTGCCAGATCCACCCTCCCTCAAATAAAAAATTAGAAAGGCCCCTTGTAAGGGAAATCTGAGGGGAAAGATCTTCAAAGTTTGACCTGCAGTTGTTTATGGAAAAGAGAGGAGGACAGCTTTAACTTTTCTACCTTCTGTGGAGTCAAGGCACTCTACAGATGCCATGTAAAATCATTATGGAAGTTCATTATTGCTTTCTTGCTCAGCAATTGGGAAGAAACTGAGTGGTTCTAGTACAGTTTATTTATTTTACTACTACTACTACTACTACTACTACTACTACTACTACTACTACTACTATTGTTTTGAGATGGGGGGTCTCACTATGCAGCCCAGACTGGCCTTGAACTCTCCTTTACCCTCCTATGCTGCCTCAGCCTCTCCAGAGCTGGGATTACAGGAGAACAGTAACCTTTTTTCTTAGTTTAAATAAACTCCAAGGTAACTGATACCTACTTTAGTGATAATTTCCTTTACAACCGACTCAACAAAGTAAACAAAAGTATATTTTATGCTTGTTGGGAAACAAACCTCTGCATTGCTTCTGAGCAGAGGTCCTTCAGCCTGGGGCAGGGGCATGTGCATGAAAGCAATGGATCTCCATCACGTAAGAAATGCACCAGTCCTCAAGAAGCAAGCTCAGGTCCAGGAATCTTCTCCAAGACCACTGGCCTAGAGCCCTCAAAACTGCCACTCTCGTGGGAGACCAAAAGGAAATGTTCTGAATTACAGAAGACCAAATAAAGAGGGCTAGATTAAAAATAAATAAACAAATGAATGTCAAATAAACAAATAAACAAATGAATACCATGGATTGCCAAAAAAACAATAGATCCTGCCTAGAAGTGCAACCAGAGTGCTCCTTGGGAGCAAGGATGGCTAGACTATGTCTTACTTATTTTGGACATGTTGTCAGGAGGGACCAATCCCTAGAACAGGACATCATGTTTGGGAGAGGGGTGGGTTAATGAAAAAAAGGAAGACCCTCAACTAGATGGATTGACACAGTGACTGCAACAATGGGCTTAAATATAAATAAGACTGTGTACTGGTCACAGAATTGGGGAGTGTTTCATTCTGTTGTACACAGGGTCGCTATAAGTCAGACCTGACTTGACAGCACCTAACAACAGGGCATAAAGAATTTCATTAAACCACTTTTCTATCTTTTCTATTGTTTAATATTTTTCCAATACAAGTTTAGGGAAAACAAGATGAAAATTCTGAAATGCAATTCATAGTGCTTTTTAGAGAACCAGTAGTAAACAAATAGTGAATCATTCTCCCCCTCCCTGAAACAATGTGACCCACACCATAAAGTACACAGAATTTTAGCAGGAGCGCACGCCTATAATCCCAGTGGCTTGGGAGGCAGAGCCAGGAGGATCACAAGTTTAAGACCAGAGGAAGTCTATGTAACTTAGCGAGACCCTGTCTTAAAAAGTAAAGGAAAAAAAAAAAAAAGGGCTGGGGGTGCAGCTCAGTGGTCCAGCACTTGCATAGCATGCAAGCGCGAGGCCCTGGGTTCAAACCCTAGTACTGCAAAAAAAAAAAAAAAAAAAAGACAGTATTTTGGGGGCGGTGCCACAACATGCAAAGCCTCCCCATGCGGAATCTGCAGAACCACAGGGTCTGACACTTCCCTGACAAATGACCCACTTGTCTACCACACTGCAGCTAGCTCCCTCCAGGGTCTGCAGTGGGACAGATCTTTCTGAGTTTTAACCATCTGGAACAGGGCCTCATCACTCTGCCACTCTCAGCATCCTCTTGCCCCTTCCTAAGTGCCCCTTGAAATGACACCTCCTCCATGAAGCTCTCCCCTTAGGATTGAACCTAGGGCCAGAAGGAGTCTAAGCATGTGCTCTACCAATGACTATGCCCGGGCCCCATGCAGCCTTGCTCTTTGCCCTGAGTTTGGCTTGAAGCTCTTCAGGCTGGTTCCCAGAGGAGTCCCTGACTTCTGCTCTGTACACTGGGCAGTGGGTTTTGCCCAAAGCAGATGCCTTGATGGAATTTAAAAACAGGATTGACTGGACCTCCAATGACTTTTTCATTTTATTTTTATTTTTTGCAGTACTGGGGGGTTGAACCCAAGACCTCGCACTTGCATGCTCTGCAAGTGCTGGACCACTGAGCTGCACCCTCAGCCCATTTTTTTACTTTTTGAGACAGGGTCTCACCAAATTACACAGACTGACTCTGGTCTCAATCTTGTCATCCTCCTGCCTCCGCCTCCCGAGCCACTGGGATTACAGGCATGCGCCACTGCGCCCGGCTCTGATGAATTTTTTACATTGTGTCAACTGGAGAAATATTTATCAATGATATTCAGCAAATTAACAGATATTTCCTTGGTCCAATGATGATGGAAAACCCTGTCCTTGGGCTGGGGATGTAGTTCAGTGCTACAGTACTTCCATATGTGCTACGCCCTGGGCTTAGATCCTCAGGGCCCCTAAAACAAAACCTAAAAATCTTTGTCTTTGGCAAACACCTTGAATAATTATTAGGTGCCCTGGAGTGGGTCAGACTCACAGCAACCCTCATAGGGTTTTCATTGGCTGACTGTTTTGGGATTGCTTTGGGAATGGACTGCCAGGTCCTGCTCCCATTCCCCCGCCCCAGTGCTGGGGATCAAACCCTGGTCCTCAGTGAGTGCAGAACAGGTGCTCTACTTACTGAGCTAAACCCCAGCCCCCTTGAGTAATTAGGTGAGACTATACATATATATAGCCTGCAGCTGTAGCTCGGTGGCATGCGATCCCCTCATATCTTGGAAGCTAAGCAGGGTCAGGCCTGGTTAGTACCTGGATGGGAGACCGCCTGGGAACACCAGGTGCTGCAGGCTTGGGAGAAGGACCTGGCAACCCCCTCCCAAAAATCAATCTGCCATTGAAAACCCTATGAACAGCAAAGAAGCACTGACAATAGTGTTTTGCCTGTTGTACTCAGGTTGGCTATGAGTTGGATACCGACTCGACAGCACCTAACAACAACATACATACATATATTTTTTTATTTTTTCCTTTTTTTTTTGGCGGTACTGGAGGCTGAACCCTTTGGCTTGCACATGCTTTGCAAGTGCTCTACCACTGAGCTGCACCCCCAGCCCCTTTTTAATTTTTTATCTTGAGACAAGTGCTGGCTAAGTTACACAGGCTGCCTCTAGGCCTCAGACTTGCGATCCTCCTGCCTGGGTCTCCTGAGTCTCTGGGATTACAGGTGTGAGCCTCAGCGCCGGACTGAGACAATATTTTTAAAAAACCATTTCTCAAAACTCACTAGCAGAAAAACAAAAATAAAAACAAGCAAAAAAAAGACACACACATAAAAAAACCCAACAACAACCCACCCAGAAGCCCCAGAATAGGACGAAAAATGTTCTCACAGAATCCTTTCATTCACAAACAAGCTAAAATAAAATAAAGACGTGAAACAAATGAAATTAATTGCGACACAGAACAAAATGAAACATTAAATACACAAAAAAGTAAAAACCCCAAGTAAGTGAAATGCGTGAAATACATTTAATCAGGCGAAAAAAATAACCCAAACAGAATAAGTGAAATAAAATGGAAAAAAAAAAAAAAAAAACCCGAAATAAAGCAATTGAATGAAAGGGAAGTGAAATTAATAAACCGAAATAAATAAAATGAATGAAATGAGCGTAAGTGAAATGCGTCAAACAGCACCGGCTGGGTTTTGCGGAGCTGCGCTGGAGCCCTGGCCCCACGGGCTCGGGACGCGAAATGTGCGGCCCCCGCCCAGGGTTCGGGTTTTGGGCCGCGTGTTTGGCGGGGCGGAGGCCGGAGCCCAGAGAGGCCGCGGGGTCGGCAGGGGGCGCTCGTGGTCAGGTGGCTGGGGCGGCAGGGGTCGCGGGGACCGGAGGCCTCCTCCCTCGAATGCGGATCAGCTGGTGACACCGCCCAGCTAGCGCGGGGTCTTCGTGTCCACACGGGCCTCGGCCTCCCCACGACCCCGCATGCAGACTGCTGAGGGCCAGGTGGGAACAAAGCGCTCCCGGCCCTGGGGGACCCCCGCGTTCCTGCACTCGCGCCCGGACCACACAGCGCGCCCGCGCCGCCTCTCCTTTGACCCAGGCGCCGCATTTGAAATGCACATATTTCCCTAAACGCCGGCTTTGACGGTTAATGCGATCCTAAGTAGTCTGAAATGTGGACGGGATTAGGAGGAGGCTGGGGGCCCGTGGGGACACTTGGGCAAATCCCCTAAATCCTCCGGGACAATTGTGTGTCACCGCACGGATCCCCTCTGCCCCGACGAGGAGGCTAATGAACCTCGCCTCTCCCGCCCTTCCTGCAGGGCCAGTGCGCAGCGTGGACAGCGCAGGCTTTGTGCTGGGCTTGTTTACTCTAGGCCGACCCAGCTGACTTGGAGGGCAGAGTGACCGGCAACTACCTGCCCGCCCTGGGCCACTATTTAACTCTCGCTGGGCCAGGCGCAGAGGGCCAAGCGGGGTGGGGGCCCTGTGACCTGTGACCTCAGGGCTCTATTCACAGACCATCCCCACCTGGGCCCTGAGTAATGCTGCTCTCAGGAAAGGAAACAGCACCTACATTTCTGCTCAGCACTTCAGTGTTCATGGAGAGCAGTCCACACAACACAGAAGGCACAGGCTATCTTCAAAGGCCCTTGACAGACCAAGGAGAGAAGAGTTGGCTCAGAAACCATCGTGGAAGAGAGCAAGGACCGTGCTCCTAGTTTGCCCCATTGGTGGGGACTCAGCACACATCCTCACCAGGCCAGACTGTGCCCTCAGGGGCGGTGAAGGAAGGGGTGGTCAGGAGGGGACTCTCCACCGAGGTGAGGGCCGTGGAGAGAGGCAGTGTGGGATGGCTGGAGCACTGACACTGCATGGGAGAACATTCTAGACAGCAGAGCAGACCAAGGCAAAGTCTTGGTAGAAAATGGCGACTCTTTTTTTGGAGAAGGCAGAGAGAATCTTGATTGGGGAACACACAGGACGGAGCAGAGGGATTAACAGAGGCCAAGTGGGGAGGCTGGAGGAGTTTCCATGCAGAATGCCCCTGGTCTCAAACTTGTGATCTTCCTGCCTCTGCCTCCCAAATCCCTGGAATTACAGGTGTGAGCCACCTTGCCCGGCCGCAGTCATTATTATTTTAAGGCAAAATCCTTGTCAGTTTTCTAAAAAATGAAATAAATGTCAGGCTGCACCATCAAGAAGTTGAAAATTTTAAGTTGAACTATTAAAAATCAGGGTCCATTTGTTCTATTCTGTTTACCAGGGTATGTATATTAAACGCATTTCTACTTTACACTATTTTCAATTTATCTTTTTCAGAATGAGGGGCTTGAACCTAGGATTTTGCGCCTGCGAGGCAAGTGCTCCACCCCTGAACTGCACCCTCAGCCTTTTTGTTACTTTTTATTTTGAGATGGGATCTCACTGAGTTGCACAGGTTACCTTTGTCCTGGATCCTCTTGCCTCAGCCTTCAAGTCTCTGGGATTGCAGGCATGTACCATGGTGCCAGGCTCAAATTTTATTTATTTTTTCTTTCTTTTTTTTGAGACAAAGTCTTACTGTGTATCTCTGGCTGGCCTGGAACTTGCTAAATAAATATCCCAGGCTCAAACTCGGGAGTCTCCTGCCTCCGTCCTGAGTGCTAGGATTACAGACATGTACCACCATGCTTGGCCCAACATTTTCAACTTCTGATAGGTTCATCCAGACATAACCCACTACAGTCTGAGGAGCGCACCTGTGCCACAAATGCAAGTCTATGCCTTCCTTTGGGCGTGGTGGCACACATCTGTAGTCCCAGCAACCAAGGAGGGCTGATGCTGGAGGATCACTTTAGCCCAGGAGTTCCAGGCCAGGCTAGGTAAGAGAGCAAACCACCACCTGAATGCTAAAGGAAAAAAGAAAAAATAAACTGTATACCAGAACAGAGGCAGGAATAAGAAGCCTAGGAAAAGCCTGAGGGAAGTGGCGTCTGAAAGCTTTTGTGCAGCTAGGATTACCTGTGAGTAGAGATGGCTTTGACACATTAGTTCAGGAAGCAGAGCTGGGAAGCAGCCTTCACGGTGGAGCAAGGCAGTAGGAGCCAAGCACAGACGGATGTCAAGAGCCCACAGTTCCCACTGGGCTGCTTTGGAAAGAGGCATCAGATCGTCTGCTTGGCTGGGAAACACCTCCCTGTCTCCCCATAAGAGGTGCGGGACTGTCGGACAACTGCAAGGACATCAGAGACCTCACTTCCCCAGCTTCTCTGCAGCTCAGACAGCTGGGGACACTGTGTGACAGGAGACTGGGCCGAGGCCTGCTGGGTCTCTCCAAGGCTTTGCTCAGTGAGCTCCCACCACGGTGCTGCCTTTGCCCTCTTCCTCCTGCCTCTAGCACCGACTTGAGGCGGGAGAAGCTTATGATGCTGAGGAAGAATAAGCCGAGTTCCTGATGGTTTCACAGCACCCTAGGCCGGCAGCTGCCTGGGCACACGGGTCTCAAATGAGAGGGAACAAGCACTGACCCATTTACTGCTTGCAGCCACATGTATTCTTGTCTAACATGGGCCATACTCAGCCCTTCATAGGGTCGGTTGGTTGGTTGTTTTGAGATGGGGTGGCAGTGTAGCCCAGGTTGTGTCCAGCTGAAAGATTTTGTTTTTCTTTTTCTTTTGTCATGCTAGGGAGTTGAACCCAGGGTCTCAGGCATGCTTTTGGCAAGTGTTTAACCATTGAGCTGCACCCCTAGCCCAGTTTTTACTTTGTATTTTGAGACAGAGGCTAAGTTACACAGGCTGCATCTGTCCTCAAACTTGTGATCTGCCCATCTTTGCCTCCTGAGTGCCATGATTACAGATGTCTGCAGTGGTGCCCAGCTGAAAGTTCTCATTTCTTAAGATTTCTTCAAAGATAACATGATTTTCAAGTATCAATGAGAGGCCTTTTCCCCCTGCACACTACCAAGCCCCTGTGGATTGCCAGTGTAAAGTGTGAAGTCTGGGGACTCATCTCCAGAAAACACCCGACTACGCTCCTGCCTCCCTCCTGCAGCTTCTGAGTGGCCCTGGGGCCTGCTTGGGAAAGCACAGGCTGCAGATGAGGACTGTATGGCTCAGGGTGGTCTGAGTCCCCTAATACAGCAGCTCATGCATGCTGAGGGAAGGCCCACTTTGGCTCATGGTTCTGGAGCTCTGGAGGTGCTAGTAGTCTAAGCCTGCATGGCCCATGGCAATGGGAGGAAGTGCTCTGGCAGCGCAAACTGCCCGCTGTTCATGAGCTAAGAAATGAGAGAGTGTGGAGGACCACTGGGGTCTCACAGTTCCCTTCATGGGCACACCTCCAATGATCTAAGGACCTCCCACAAGACCCCAGCTCCTGAGTCAGACCAGCTGCACCTCCCACTCCCACCACCTGACCACCAACCCTTTCAGATTCAGACTGCTGGGAAACTATCTGTAGTGAAGCCACAGCAGGGGGCCTGCCCTCCTCTTCCGAGACAGGACTTCGGGGCAAGGGGCCAGAGAGGCCAGGCCGTCTCTGCTTTCTGCAGCTGCCTGGGAATGGAACAACTGCCATGTGATGACAGGGCAACCGGTGGCCTGTGCACATGCTGTCATGTTTAGTGGAGGGAGAAAGTCTTCTGTTCCCAAGTGTGAGGACAATGTCTACATAAGTCACAACACATAGCACCGCCATGTATCCCTGTTCGAACTGTCTGATGGCAACAAAAGAACTTACAGAGTTCCAGAAATCATGTCCTTATCTGAGCACATGCTTCTGTAGCAGTGAGGCCAGGAAAGAGGCAGATTCAGCTAGTTATGCTTTCCCATCCCCCCTGGTCTCCAAAGCAGGGACTGGAAGAGACTGCAGACAACAAGGCATGCTCCCAAATAGCAAGTTCTGGTGAAACTGCCAAACATAATCTCACCTGGATGCCATTCAATTTTTCTAAAACAGGTCTGTATTACTTTTTTTCCTACTTAATGTATCCAGCATAGTGGGAAATTTTGGCAATGTCAATCCCATGACACATAAGTGTGTCTTGGGGAAGAGGCTTTAAGACTTTTGTTTTCCAAAGACCACTACAGGAAAAGTTTCTATCTTAAACAGAAATGGAACCCAAGGACATATAGAAAAATATAGTAAAAGATAGAGAAGACCTGGATGGGAAACTTAGATAGGAAGGGGGGGAGGGGGGAAACATAGAGGAGGGTAAGGGGTAACCTATATGAATAATGCTTATCAAATTGCATATATGAAAATTGTCACAACGAAAACCATGTCAAAATGAATCACATTATGACGTACATTAAAAATTTCTAAAAAAAAAAAAAAAAAAAAAAAGACTTTTGTTTTCATTTGCAGAGGGGTTCATGATAATTCTTGAATTGTCTGCTAACAGACTTCCAAACTGGTACTTCTACTTAAAGAGTTAGGGTTACCGGGCCAGTGCAGTGAGCTCTAAATCTATAAATTTTGTTTTGTGGTACTAGGGATTGAATTCAGGGCCTCAAACATGCTAGGCAGGTACACTAACACTGAGCTAACAACCCCAGCCTGGTCTGTATATTTTTTCTTTTTCTTTATGTGGTACTAGGGGGTTGAACCCACAGCCTCATGCATGCTAGGCAAGCAATACCACTGGGCTGCACCCCCAGCCCAGTTTTTATTTTTTATCTTGAGTCAGTCTCTCACTAAGCTGCATAGGCTGCCTCTGGCCTCGAACTTGTGATCCTCCTGCCTCAGCCTCCTGAGTGTGTGGTGGCACAGGCCTGGTGTTGTCTGTCATTTTTAAGCAAATGATTTCAGACAGATGAATCATTGCTCTTTTATGCAGCACTGGGAGGCCGAACCCAGGGCTTTACACACACTAAACAAGTGTCTTACCACTGCACCCAAGCTCCTTTTTTTATTTTGAGTCAGCACTTCACTGAGTTGCATAGGCTGCCTCTGGCCTCAAACTTGTGATTCTCCTGCCTCAGCCTCCTGAGCTGCAGGGATTACAGGCCTGCACCACCACAACCAGTCCAGTCATCTCTTTATAACCCAATTATACCCTATGGTTTATTACAAATTCTCTAGTCCTTTTAGTCATAACTAGGTATAAAACATGTCAACTCTAGCTTCCTCTTCACCCACAGATCAGCTTCTGGGCTGGCTATTCTTGTATTGCTGACATTCTTCTCTATCACCTTTTTAAAGTTTAACCTTAACTCTCAGATGCTAAAATACTACAACAGTTAACCAGGAAATGTGTACAAGACTGTTCTGATAAGATTGTGTTTTAATTGCCTATGACACAGACACATCACGTAATTGTTCAAAATTAATAGTCTGGCAGAGTTTAAAGAAAAATGGCCAAAATTATGAGTCCTTAATTTTAAGTAAGCTTCTGGAAAAAAATCAGGGGTAGAACAGTGTCTTCAAAACTAGCACCCTTTGCCACCAGTCTCTAATTTGTTCATTTTGCCATGATATAACTGAAAAGGCCAGCAAATACTCCCCTTGCTCTCAGGTAACCGGTTCCCCAAAGTGAACGTCACTTCCGCTGCACGGTGGTGAAAGCGGGCATCTGGATGGGCTGGATCGGGTGGACAGGCTGGAACACTGGCTTCTTTCTCATTTCTGAGTGTGTTTTCACTGTAGGAAGCAGCTGGTTCCTTTTGATGATCTGTAAGGCCAGCTGAGTATTACCTACGAAAACACTTTTCATTAAAACCAAGCACACAGCTGTATATTACACACAGAACAGGCTGTCAGAATCCCAAAGGGGGCAAAGACGATCTGGAAGAGCCACCAGCCATCCTCTGGAGCCACTCGGCTCCACCTCAGCCAGTGTGGTGGAGACAATGAGACTTTTTTTTTCTGGTGCAGGGATGAAACCCAGGCCCTTGCACATGCTCAGCAGCACATGTTCTATCACTGAGCCACACCCCCAGCCCAGCCATGGGATGGTTTTAAAGTTCCCCAGGGACTCTGAGGTATAGCCCAGAGGGCAAATTTATTACAATACAGGTAGGCTGTACAAAAGAAGGGATCTAAGAGTAGGCACTAACCCTTCTCCTAACTTTTCAGGAGGCCAAGGTCTGCCGAGTCCCAAGTGCTTCAGTGTCCCTCCTTCAGCCAGGGAGGTATGACCAGGATTCTCAGCATCTCCACCACTGCTCATTTCTGCCATTCTCATCTTTCCACGCCAACTCATAGTTAGGGCCCACTGCTCTTCTCCACTAAGCCACATCCTGGAGGTCACATATGCCCATGAGGCACAATCTACACTTATGTTTCAATAAATAATTCTAGCAGGAATTGGCTTACTGTAAAACTTACTAATGATAGCAGTGTTCAAAATACTACATCATACAACTCAAAGCAACTGGCACTGTGACTCATGTTCACAATCACGGTCATGTAGCTTCCTGAGAGAAAGGTTAACTGGCAAGGATTAATTATAATTGTCAGAAGCTATGATTCTACATTTTTCACAGGTAACAGGAAATATGCCCAAGGGGCTGGAGTTGGTAGAGTGCTTCTTGGCACGCTCTGAGGCCCTGGGTTTCATCCCTAGCACCACAAATAGAAGGACTTGGCAGCCCACTCCCAAAACAATCAGCCATTGAGCAGAGCAGTACTGACATAGTGCTGGGCATGGCACAGAGGTGGAGCGTGTTTCATTCTGTTGTACATAGATTCGCTATGAGTCAGACCCAACTTGATGGCACCTAACAACAAGAGGAAATAGGCTTAATTTACAAGTAGGAATATGTAAGATACCAAAACCTTACTACTTTTTTTTTTTTTTGAGACAGGGTCTTGCTATATAGCCTTGGCTAGCATGGAACTCTCAATACTTTCCAGTGCTAAGATCTCAGGTATGTACCACTATATATGTTTTTTTGTTTGATTGGTTTTTTTTGTCTTTGGTAGTGGAAGGTTGAGAACCCAGGGCCTTGCACGCGCTAGGCAACTGCTCTACACTGAGCTGTGGGACTGGGGACAGAACTCAGACCCTCATGCATGCATGTAGGCAAGTGCTCTATCTCTGAGCTACAACCTCTGCCCTTAACTACATTTTTATTTAGAAGAACTTGATGGGTAGTATCTTCAAGGAAGGCAAAGTTTTGGTATTTTAAAACAGGGAGTCATGTATAGCCCGGGCTGGCCTCAAACTTGTGATCCTCCTGCCTCTGCCTCCCATATGCACAGATTACAGATGTGTGCCACCACATTCGGGCCAAAACATTGACTTTGGAGAGAAAAACAAATTAAGAAAAATCTTGGACTCTTTGCTCACCCCAGGATCTAGTTTAAGTCTCCCCAGCTGAAAATCAAGGACTCTGACACAAATTCCAAGAAAAATGCTGTGCAGACTGATGTTAAAATAGCAAGCAGCCATGTATGTGGTCAAATGTGTGTGACCTCTGAGTTGGACCATGGTTTCTCTTCTGTAATTCTGTGCTTCTGAGACATGCCCAGGCAACTCCCTGGTGACCTGTACAGCTATACAACGTACCTCCTGAACCACCTTATAACCTCATTTTACCAAGGGGAAATGCCTCCAACAGAAAAACCCAAACAGCAGGACTTCTTTCCCCGCTCATCCTGACAGCGGCCTTTCATGGCAGGGCATGAGGCTCACAGCACCCTAGGCATCCAGCGCTGGGTGGCCAGGCTGACAATCACATGCAGCAGTGCCCAAGGTTCAATAAAAGTGGAGGGAACATGTGCCCGTGTTCTTTCCTCTCTTGAGAAGCCTGTGGCCACATCTTTGACACGTACTCTGATTCTTCCCTGAGTGCCCAGACTCACTGCAAAGCCTGGACTTATCAAACTCATAACTTTGTGTCAAAAAAAGAAAAAGAAAAAAATCATGCGTTCTTTGGATGCTGGGTTTGGAGTGGTGGCACAAGACTATAATCCCAGCACTTCACAGGTGTAGGCAGGAGGATCATGAATTCAGGAGCAGCATGGACTACTCAGCAAGACCCTGTCACAAAGAAAAAAAAAAATCTTGTGGTCTTTGAATGCCTGCAACCAGTCCCAAACCAGACGGAATGGCTCACCGTGTTGCAGCTCCAGGTAGACAGCTAGCAGGATGGCCTCCGGGGGGATCTCTTTAGGGTGGATCATCGAAGCCGCCTTTGCTCAAAACAGAAAGACATTCATGAAAAACCAATAGTGTGAGATACAAACTCTAAGGGATGGGTGAGTAGGGAGCATGAATAAATCGTCTTAAGGAAGCATGAGTGTTTCCATGCTACTTCTAGAAAACGCCCTGTTGTCAGGATGATATCGCTCGGGTGCCTGTCTTGAAACCCAGCAATTAAACTGCCTATGTTAAATGATTCAACATTTATTTCCTCTCTATTGCATTAAGTTTTTTTGTTTTTGTTTTTAGCAGTACTAGGGGATTGAACCCAGGTCCTTCCAAATGCTAGGCAAGTGCTCTACCACTGTTGCAACTACAGCCCCCTTTTTAATTTTGCTGTGGCACTTGGGGGATAAACCTAGAGTTTCATGCATACTTTTCAAGTGCTCTACCACTGAGCTGTACCTCCAGCCCCCTTTTTATATTTTATCTTGAGACAGGGTCTTGCTAAGTTACGCAGGTTGCTCTGGCTTCAAACTTGGGATCCTCCTGCCTCTGCCTCAAGAGTCGCTAGGATCACAGGCATGCCCAATGACGGCCGGCTTCATAATGAATTCTTAACAGTGAAAAGCTTTTCTTTCCTTTTGGATTTCACTGGTTTGGGGTTCTCATTCTGTCTCTTGGCTGTGTTGGACATGCCTGATTCTACACTCCAGTCACATGACCAAGTTGGCTGGTGCCTTTTCACTGGAGACAGAGTTGCAGATCAAAATCTGTATGCAAAGCTCACACGCCCATAATCACAGCACTTGGGAGGCAACAGCAGGAGGATCAAGGGAAGTTAGAGGCCAGCCTGGGCTGCCCAGGGAGATGTTGTCTTAAATAAAGCAAAACAAAAAGCAAGCAAACAAAACACCACATCTGCATGCATGTGTTTATTAACATCTCAGTAGTGAAAGCTGTTGAGTTGCTAAGGTTGGAGTAAGACTTCAAACTCCAATCTTTGATAATACAGGAAAAAGTGGTGCTGAGTATGTTTAATGTTCACAGTCCGTCTCTGCCCCCCCCCCTCTTTCTTTCTTTCTTTCTTTAGAACAAGGTCTCAGTATGTATCCCAGGCTGGACTTGAACTTGTGATCCTCCTGCCTCAACCTCCCCAGTGCTGGGATTACAGGCATGTGCTACCCGGCTCAGTCTTGAACTATAATAATACGATTTAGTGAAATAAAACAAACTACTGGTTTAGACAGGATGCTGCTGTTAGATCTGAGTAAGAGTCATGGTATCAACCAGCAGTTACTCTCACACCCAGTACTAAGTACAGGAAGCCTGGGCTGCTTGGGTTAAAGTGCTACAATTACAGATTTATTTCCTTAATCTGGGCCTCTTTAAGATGTAGCCATTTCCTCATCTTGACATCAATTGAATCTCCCCATCTATTTTCAGTTGCCCATTGCTTCCAGACTGCTTTGCTTCTTCCCTTAGTCTAATTCAGAATTTTGTGTGTGTGTGTGCAGGGCAGTTCTTGGGGGTTGAACCCAGGGCTTCACACATACTTTCCAAGTTCTCTACCACTAGGCTGCATCTCCAGCCCCCTTTTTAAAATTTTGTATCTTGAGGTAGGGTCTTGCTAAATTACACAGGCTGCCTCTGGCCTTGAACTTGTGATCCTCTTGCCTCTGCCTCCTGAGTCACTGGGATGACAGGTGTCGGCCACTGTGTCCAGCTGGAAATGTACTTCTACAAATGCTTACTGACTAGAGATGGGGTGAGGATAAGACAGGACCTCCCTTGACAATAAACAAGCATGCAAATAACTAGCAAAAATCTAAACAGAGTTACCTAACTGCCAAGGAAAAAGGCAAGTGAATGTGCTGTGAATATGGAGAGAGAAAAGTTTCTTTTGAGTGAGGGCTTTGGAGTTGGGGGTCCTGCAGGGCAGGTATCTGATAGGGAGAGAATGGGACTGAAGGCTGAAGTCTGAATGAAGATGTCTGAGGGACCAGAAACTTGCAATGGTGTGGTTCCTGGGAATCTGGGGAGAAACCCAGGCTAGTGGGGAGTCCCAGCGAGAGCTCATGCTCTTAGAAGTTCCTTACAGGTGAGGTGGAATAGAGTTTATTCCTCTCACATCACTGAGGTCTAACCACTCAGTCAAGAAAACGAGACTGTACACTTCTAGGCCAAGATTATTACAGCAAGAACATGATTACACAATTTTGTGGATATTTAAATCTCCTCTTCCTCCAAGTGGCTAGTAAATGCAGGTCATTTACTGTTCTTTGACCACAGTCTGCAGTTTTTTCGGAAATATAAGAATTCAGGGGAACAACTTTACAAAACTTAATGGCATTTTGCTTACTGGCTATTCAGAATGGTTAGTGGTGGGCAGATAACCTCGGAAACAGCTGCTTGAAGCCCTTTCCAACTCTTCCCATCATTGTTCTGACCTCCTAGGCAAGGTGGGCCTCTGAATTAACAAAGGTCCAGCCAATGGATTAACCTGAAAACCAAGGGACCAAAACAAAACTCCCTCAGTCCCCGAACTGGGCCTGACCCCATCTGTCTCTCCCAGCATGGCAGCAGCGAGGGCCGCCTGCTGCATGAGAGCTGGGCTGGACCATACACACTGTGACTTAGATCAAAAGCCCTGTGTACTGCGGTGATGGGTCTGTTAAGCACCCTAGCCCTGCCACTGCGAGCAGTGAAAAACATTAACTCTTCACCAGCTTGGCTCAGGCACTTGGTTCCTGGAGAACATTTTACATGTTTCCTTGGACAGTCCATCACTTAACTTTTCTGACTCTGGACCAGAAACGCTGGCCAGGTGCCATTGTTGTTGTTGTTGTTGTTGTTGTTAGGTGCCGTCAAGTCGGTATCCAACTCATAGCGACCCTCATAGGGTTTTCAATGGCTGAGTGCTTCGGGATTGCCTTGGGAGAGGATTGCCAGGCCCTTCTCCCATTTTTGTGGTGCTGGGAATTGAACTCAGGACCTCAGAGACTGCAGCGCAGTGCTCTACCCACTGAGCCAAATCCCAGCCCAGGTGCCATTAGGCTGACTAAATATTATTTATGGTTATTTACCATGATCCAGCATCACCACTTTCAGCACACTGAGGTCACCTGCACAGGCAGGTAATTTCTGGAGGCCATCATCTCCTCAGAGGGGATTTCACTGGGATTTCAGTTACTCTGGCAAGTGGGAATGTGGATTCTCTTGTGGTGATGGTAAGCATACCGTCTGGCACAAGGTTTCTACATTATAAGTCTTTTTGTTTGTTTTTGAGACAGGCTGGCTTTCAACCTGGGATTGTCCTGCTTCAGCCTCCTGGGTGCTGAGATTTCAGGCATGGCCACAGCGCCCAGAAGCACATTAGAAATCTTAAGATCCCGCATGCCCTCTGATGGTGCAATTCCCTGTGAGAAGGCAGCTCTTGACTCACACTGTGAGGCCCCACAAGGGCAGGGCTGTACCAGCTCTGCTTCTTTACAGTCTTTCCCATGGCTTAGTCCAGAAGTGCTCAACAGACATCTGCTAGATGACTGTCCCTTTGAGGACTTATCTGTTCCCAGTTCGGTAAAATCTATGGTGGTACCTACTTCTCTACTACAGGTATGGTCCTTGGGCATGGTTGCTGCAAGGATAGGCAGGTGCCCAATGAGATCCACTCAGCCTCTTGCTTGAGGCCTGACTACACACCACACCAGTGGGACATCCAGACATCGATGCTAGCTCCGTGCTGGCAGCAGCTTTTTTCACATTTGGAATCTCTCTTTACTGGCTTTTTGAACTCTGACTTCCTGAAAGGTGTATTATAATCCTTTTTTTTTTTTTTTTTTAAATTGGGTGTCACTATTTTTCTCAGGCTGGTCTCAAACTTGTGGCTCAAGTGGTCTTCCCACCTCAGCTTCCGGAGCAGGTGGGACTATTACAGGTCCCTTCGACATTCGGCTACACTAACTTTCTGAATATAGATTCACACGACTTATAAGGATAAAGGCTTGAGGATACATAGAAAGTCTCTCACCTTAGCGGTGAGGCACGCAGTTCTCCTGCTGCTGCCTATACAGTAACACTGCAAATTCTCCTGCACCCTTCGCACATCTTTTATACACACACAGGACTACACAGAACAGGTATGCACCTGGCGCCCCTCGTTCAGTATGTCCTGTAAGTCTTTTTTGGCAATACTTGAAGGCTGAACCTAGGGCTTCCTGGATGCCAGGCAAATGCTGCACCACTGAGCTACACCTCAGCCCTGTTTTTCATTTAATCTTAACACATGGTCTCACCAAGATGCACAGATGCTTCCTTACAAGTGAAGCCAAGCACCTGACCATTTGTTTGTTTGACACAAGGTCTTGCAGTGTAGCAGAGATTGATCTGGAACTCAAGATCCCCCTGGCTCAGTCTCTCAAACACTGGGATCAGAGGTATGTACCACCATGCCTGGCTTATTGGGGTCTCTTTGCTGCAGTGTACAGCTTACTGCTACGTTGTATTTAACTGCATGGATGCAACATTATTTATTTAAGATGTCTCTTTTTTATGTGGTTTTCAATCTTCAACTAGGTATCTAGGCTAAAAGCTGGGCATGGTGGTGCATGTCTATAATCTCAGCACTCTGAAGGCTGAGGCACAAGGATCCTGAGTTTGAAGCCAGCCTACAGTGCTACAGTGCTACAGTGAGACTGTCTCAAAAAACTAAAAGGTAAGAAAAAATAAGAAAACATTATTAAAAATAAAAGTTTATAGGTTAATCTGCAATGCTAAACAGTTATCTACCTTGCAAGAGTATTTTTTAACTCAGTAAAGTACTGATATTCCAGTGTTTCAGAAACTGACCCAAAGTCCCAACCCTCTGCCTGCTGCTGTATAGGAAGGACCAGTTCCCCCCTCCAGGTCCCCACCTGGTGTAGACACTTCCGGGCTTTGTCATACTCGCTCCTCAGGCAGTGTGCACTACCGAGGTTGAATAGCATCACGGTCCTGGCACTGCTGACAGAGCTCGGGTAGCACTGTGGAGCACGCTTCCCAGCTGCAGAGAAGCACAGAGGTTGATCAGGGTGTGCGAGGGGCACGCATACGGCCCCATCGCCCTCTACTCTCAGAAGTGAGCGTGGCTCCTCCCTGGGCTGCAAGCCGCTGATGGGCACAGAAGCCTAAGGGCTCAGGGCTTAGGATGCAGACCAGGCTACTTACGTATTCACAAAACGTCTTACTTACAGGATTCCATTGCCTCATTTTCACCCTTGTCTGATCCTACAAAGACATGAAAATAAATCTGAGGGACAGAATAACAGAGTGTGTTTTCTAAAAACCCAAGTTTCTTTATTAAATGGAAACCCAATATAGAGGAATTTGCCATAATATTTCTTTTTCATGTCCTGGAGCTTCTATTAAAGGATATCAGAATGTTACCAGCCACCACCACCCTAAGCCTGAGATGAAACCTTGAAAGCAGTGAATGCCACATAATTTCATTTCCTTAAAAACTTGAAACAACTTAAAACAAAATTTTCAAATGCTTTTTTAAATTTTTTTTTTTTTTGTAGTATTAGGGGTTGAACCCAGGGCCTCACACATACTAGGAAAGTGCTCTTCCACTGAGTTGTACCCCCAGCCTCATTTTTTATTTCTCATTTTGAGACAGAGACTTGCTAAACTGCACAGGCTGCCTCTGGCTTGGAACTCATGATCCTCCTGCCTCCACCACTTGAGTTGCTGGGATCATAGGGGTGCACCACAGTGCTGGGCCTGAACACAGTATTTTTAGTACCACCTGGATTGTGGAATCAGTCCAAAGAAAAAATACAGTACGAGAACCAAATCAAAATAAATCCTTGTGCTGGGCACGGTGGTGCATGCCTGCAACCCCTATACTCCGGATGCAGAGGTGGAGGACTGACACAAACTTGAGGCTACCCTGGGCTACACAGCAAGACTGTCTCAATAACGCAACAAAACAAAAATGAGAATGTAGAGCATATAATAATCAACTCCAAATCACTACTACATAATTAAGAACAGCCCAAAGTGTGGGAGGCCAACCTGAAACTTCCTATCCTTCACAACCACACCCTTAGATTTCTACACATCCTGAACTGTGATGGGAAGGAAGGAAGTCGCAACAGTGACCAGCTCTCCTCAATTCTGTCTTTATTAACCTTGGTCCTGCTCATTTGAAGAGATCCCTAAGGAGACATCAGTGACGTTTTCTGGGTTCAAGTGTGTGATAGCATCAGAAATTCTGTCAAGTGAGATGAGTGCTTCTGCAGCATACAAATGGCCCAAAAACCTAAAATAAAAAAGCAGATTCCAAATGGAAAAGTAAATCATCACAAAAATTCCCAACGTGTAATACTTACTGGGTATATTATACTATTATACCTCGGATATATGTTTCATGCCCTTGAATTAAAATCTAAACTTATTTAGGTAAAATAGAATTATTAAAGGTCATTTAAATTTTCTCCTTTAAAAATATTTTAAGGGGGCTAGAGTGTAGCTCAGTGGTATAGCACTTGGCCAGCATGCGCAAGACCCTGGATTCAATCCCCAGCAATGCCCAAAACAAACAAAACAAAAACACCAAAAAGAACTCTAAAATACAAAAGTTTTATATTAGCTAAGAAACTCAGACTACCCATATCAATTAAGATAGCAGTTGAAAGCTGGCAAATTTGGCTGGGAGCGTAGTGAAGTAGGAAAGCGTTTGCCTAGCATGTCTGAGGCACTAGGTTTGATCCCTAGCACTGCAAAAATCAAACCAAACCAAACCAAAACTAGCTAACTGATGCTGCTCTACTGAGTCAGAAAATGTTAACATGAGCTGGGCACAGAGGCGCACGCCCATAATCCCAGTGGCTTGGGAGGCAGAGGCAGGAGAATCGCAAGTTCAAGACCAGAGGCAGTCTGCATAAGTTCGCAAGACCCTGTCTCAAAAAAAAAAAAAAAAGGGCTGGGGGTGCAGTTCAGTGGTCCAGCACTTGCAGAGCATACAAGCGCAAGGCCCTGGGTTTAACCCCCAGTGCTGGAAAAAAAAAAAAAAGAAAGAAAGAAAATATTAACATGAGAAGGTAATAAAGTTCTAAACTAAGAGACAGATCAAAGGATGGATTCATCAGGCTCTTGTCCCTGCTGCTGGAAGGGTTAAGTACTGTGGTACCGAAGCAGACACAGGTGCATTAGCCCTACTTGTATTTAAACAGTTTCCTGCTTTACACACCATCTGTCTGATGCCCACTGATGTTATACCAATGCACATCCTCCCAGCTTGTAAGAGCCTGGTCTTCTAGTATCTTACTTTGCATCTTTCAGTCTCCCACAATCCTCTGACTGATTTTACAAAATTAAAATGGTCTTAAACAAAGAGCACCCCTGCTCAGAATAACTGACCTCTCTCTTTGCTTGGGTGCTGGGAGTAGAAGCCAGGCCTGGGCACGCTCAGCTTGTGTTCCTCCACTGAGCTATCTTCCTTGTCTCACATGATGTCTCACTATATGTATTTTAAAAACACAGGTATGTTTGGGGAACACTGGCCTGGAATACCCTTAATCAGTGTTGAATTTAGATGATTTCAAAATAATCATTTTCTCATGTGTGTATGGGAAGAGTCCTGGGGCTGGGAGCCAGGGCCTTGTACCTGTGAGGCAAGTGCTCTACCACTGGGTTACATGCTCAGCTCTCTCAAACTGGATTTTTTAAAGGCAAAGAATTAAATTAAATTACAGAATTATTTCTCAGAGTATGACTTCACAGCTCTATGTACATTACAAACAAAGACCACTAAAGGGCAAAAGAGTAAGTAGTTACATTTTGAAGTTTCTAAGTATAACCCGCATGATGAATGGAAAAACAACTGTCTAAAGGTTATGCAAAATACTTGAGGCTCTGGATAAAAATTCCAGGATCAATAGCATACAAAAATTCAGAGACTGCTGAGCACACCTATAATTCCAGCAACTTGCAAGGCTGATGCAAGAAGACAGAGAATTTGAGCCCAGAGGCAGCCTGGGTAACTTAGTGAGACCCTGTCTAAAAATAAAAAATAAACAAACAACCAAAGAAACAAACAAATAAAAATAAAAAATGGGATAGGGGTGCAGTCCAGGGGTAGAGTGCCCTGGGTTCAATCTCCCAGTATTGCAAAAATAAATTACAAAAAAAGCGGGGAAGTCTAGGGGTGCAGCTCAGTAGTGGTGGAGCGCTTACAAAGTATGTGTGAGGCCCCGGGTTCAAACCCCTAGTATAGGGGGGAAAACAAACAAACAAACAAAAAGCCTGCTGTATTTTACTCAATTTCAATAAAAGAAAATGCTATTAATACCAAAGAGGTATCCAAACACTCTAAATAAAACTCTCATGAAATGGTACAGTGGTTTGGAAAAATCCTATAAAATTCTTATTTGCTTATTTAAAGCTCATTCCTTGCAGGGCACGGAGGCACACGGCTATAATCCCAGGGACTCAGGAGGTGGAGGCAGGATTGTAGGTACATGGCCAGTGGCAGCCTGCATAATTTAGTGAGATCCTGTCTCAAGATAAAAAATAATAAAGGGGCCGGGGGCCACAGGGTATAGCTCAGTTGTGGAGTACTTGCAAAAAAGTATGTGCAAAGGCCCTGGCTTCAACCCCTCAGTACTGGATAATAAAAAAATAAAGTGCGTTCTTTAAAGCAGATTTATCATGTGGACAAAATTTCCTGTTTTTTTATTTTCCTTTCTTTTTTTTGTGTGTGGGTTTTTCCTTGAAGGATTCCCAGTATTCTGGGTGCTAAGGTATTCCAGTCAGCCCCACTAGCCAATAGCAGGGAGTCCAAAGCTTGTGTTTCCTGGTGCTCAATGCAGCAAACACCATTCCCTCCCTGGTCCTTCCACCTCCTGGATGAGGGAAGAAACACTTTGAACCAATTGCTTCCCACAGTATATATATTCCGCTGGAGGAGGAAAAAGAGCAACACACACCACGTCACTCCCAGAAACACTGACACAAGGCCAACCAGGAAAACACATGGCAAGCACACTTACTTGAGAGATCCTGACAGCTTGGGCTGCTGAAGAAGTTTATCAGCATGACTCAAAGCCATAAGGTTGTCCCCCAAAGCCAGGGCCACATAGGCACTGCAAGCAAGTATAGAGCACCTGGAACGCAGAAGAGAGGGGCCGGAATGTGGATTAGAATATGACAAGGGTCACCTCTCCTAACTAGGGAAGGGCGTCCTAAGTATAGCTGAACAAGCTGGACACCAGTGGAGAAGAAAGGAAGTCCGGATGCTAATGGTAAGAGAATAATGGATAAAACTATTATCTGAAGCAGTCTGCTTATTGAAATAAATCATCTTTACATTTCATCCAATTGACCCCGGGCCCAAAAAATAACCAAATGGAGTGACCAATAAACCCTTTTACCTTCGCTTACTGTACAGTGTTCTCTGAAGCTATTAAGTTGCTGAGGGCTGGGTGCAATGGCTTACAATTGTATTCCCAGTGACTCTGGAGGCTGGGCAGGACGATAGAGAGTCAGAGGCCAGAAACAGGCTGAGTAACTCAGCAAGACCCTGTCTCAAAATAATTAAAAAAGACTGGGGGTGCAGCCTGGTGGTAAAGCACTTACAAACATATATATGAGGCACTGGGTTTAACTACTTGGTACTGCAAAACAAGGAAACACTGAGTGGTTTAAAGTTGAGAAAGGTGTGCGTCAGGGCTGTATACTTTCACCCTATCTCTTCAATTTATACACTGAGCAAATAATCCGAGAAGCTGGACTTTATGAGGAAGAACGCGGCATCAAGATTGGAGGAAGAAGCCGGGTGCTGTGGCGCACGCCTGTAATCCCAGCGGCTCGGGAAGGGGAGGCAGGAGGATCGCAAGTTCAAGACCAGAGGCAGTCTGTGTAACTTAGCAAGACCCTGTCTCAAAAAGTAAAAAAATGGGCTGGGGGTGCAGCTCAGTGGTCCAGCACTTGCAGAGCATGCAAACACGAGGCCCTGGGTTCAACCCCCAGTACCACCAAAAAAAAAAAAAAAAAAAAAAAAAAAAAAAAAAAAAAAAAAAAAGATTGGAGGAAGACTCATTAACAACCTGCGTTATGCAGATGACACAACTCTGCTTGCTGAAAGTGAACAGGATTTAAAACATTTACTGATGAAGATCAAAGATCATAGCCTTCAATATGGGTTACGACTAAACATCAACAAAACAAAAATCCTTACTACTGGGTCAGCACGCAACCTCACAATAAAGGGAGAAAAGATTGAAGTTGTCCAAGATTTTGCTTTGCTTGGCTCTATAATCAACACCCGTGGAAGCAGCAGTCAAGAAACCAAAAGACTCATTGCTCTAGGAAAAGCTGTGGCAAAAGATCTCTTTAGAGTACTGAAAAGCAAAGATGTCACATTGAAAACGAAAGTGCCTCTGACTCATATCATGGTATTTTCGGTGGCATCATACGGTTGTGAAAGTTGGACATTGAACAACACAGACAGAAAAAGAATTGATGCTTTTGAATTGTGGTGCTGGAGACGTCTATTGAATATACCATGGACTGCAAAAAGAACCAACAAATCTGTCCTAGAAGTGCAACCAGAGTGTTCCTTGCAGCAAGAATGGCCAAACTGCGTCTTACATATTTCAGACATGTAGTCAGGAGAGATCAATCCTTAGACAAGGACATCATGTTTGGGAGAGTGGCAGGTCAACGCAAAAGAGGAAAACTCTCCACCAGATGGATTGACACAGTGTCTGTAACAATGGGCTTAAACCTAAATAAGATCGTTTGCCTGGCACAGAATCGGGAATTGTTTCGATCTGCTGTACATACCTAACAACAACAACAACTGCAAAACATTTAACAACAACAAAGATAACCATGTCTACAGTTCTTGCTGGGCATGTTAGGGCACATCTGAAATCCCAGCGTTTGGTAGACAGGAAGATTGTGAGTTTGAGGGTAGCTGGAGCTACAAAGTGAGACTCTGTCTCAAAATAAACAAAAGGGAGTATAGTTTTTGATAGTTTGTGATAAATAATAGTATCAAAAATAACTTTAAAATTTTCACGCAGTTATCATCATCTTAAATGAATATTAAAGGAAAAATGAGCTAAACATACATAAAGATAAAATTTAAGTGACACTGGTTTTGGGGTGGAAATCTAAATTTGTTTTTTTACTTAAAGGGCAGCTCATTTGAGGCAGGTCTAGCTCAAGACTTGACTTTAATAGTTCACTTGAATGTTAAACCACCACTCCACAAAACCATCTTGAGTCTTTGCTGCACAGAAATGGGATCTGAATGGCCAACCACAAACGAATGGGCACAGATACAGAGCCCTGGTTACAAATTATTATATATACCTTTTTTTTTCTTTCCAGTGCTGCGGATAGAACTCAGGGCTTTATGCATGCTTTTCTAAGTGCTCTGCCACTGAGACACATCCCCAGCCCAGTTTTCACTTTTTATCTTGAGACAGGGTGTTGCTAAGTTGTGCAGGCTGCCTCTGGCCTCAAACTTGGGATCTTCCTGCCTTACCATCCTGAGTGCTGGGATTATAGTTGTACGCCACTGCACCCAGCTTTATATATCATAAAAGTGTATTCACATCATGAGTGAAGTCTATGGAAGAACACAACCATCACAGCACCACACTCTTCTAATGCTCTAAAATCCTCTTACTGGAAACAGTCTTCTCAGTAAAGAGGCACAGGGAGGCAAAATGAAGTGGTCTGTTCCGTTTTCTCCACTTGCTCACTTTTGCTTGCTCGAATCTGAGAAAAATGTCTACAGCCCAGCTCCTAATAACATAGAAAGGTAGACTAGTTTCAGCGACAGCACAAGGCAACTGAGGTGTATAGGCCTGGGCTCCCTGGCAGGGCTGAGACATCTAATGTGGCTTCTGGTCTTACCAATGTAGAGACTGAGATCCAAGTGGTGAGATAGAGTCTCTAGCTTAGCGTGTGACTCCCCAGGACAACTGTTCAACACCACAGACTCCCACCCACTGTTCTTCCCATCCTACTGCCCTGCCTCTTGATCAACTCACAAGACCACCTAAAAATAGAGTGTAGAGAAAAGATTCCATCATGACTTTTCTAAGTTCTAGACATACAGCGTAGATAAATAAATAAATTATTAATTGTGGTATTGGGTGATTACACCTAGGGATTACGTGCTAGGAAAGTGCTCTACCGCTAGGAAAGTGCTCTACCACTGAGCTGTACCCCCCAAGTCCTTTTTTTTTATTTTATATTTTGAGACAGGGTCTCACTAAGTTATGCAGGCTGCCGCTGGCCTTGAACTTGCGATCCTCCTGCCTCAGCCTCCAGAGTTGTGGGATCACAGGTATGTGCCAACCATGGTTATTTATTCTCATTCATTCATTCATTCATTCATTTACTTATTATGTTTTCTCAGACAGGTTCTTGCTATGTAGCTCAGGCTGGCCTTGAACTTAGGATCTTCTTGCCTCAGTCTCCTAAGTACTGGTCTTTTTAAAAATAAAGAACACAAACTTTTGGCCAAACACTACAAAGAGTTTGTTTTGTTACTAAGTATATAGTTATAAATCTGAACTCTGTTCATGGAAAAGAGTGATTTGAGAGCAGGTAAGTAGTGGCACTACCAAGGGGATGTTCCTGCCAAAGGAACTGTTAATCTCCCGGGTCTTCAGAGCTGGCTTTGCTGTAAGGCTGAGCTGTGGCCAGGCTCTGGGGAAACCCTCTCCTTGACAGAGGAGCAAGGCACTGGTTGCTTAATTATCTCCCATCTTCAGAAGCATGGAACTGGTTAGGTCTGTGTGACAAGATTAGGCGACTTGATTTCTCCTTTTGGCTTACTTATATTAATTTTAAAATGGCAACATTCATTCATTCTAGAAGTATGCAGAACAATCAGGAAGCAGAAGCAGGAGGATCATGAGTTTGAGGCCAGCCTGTGCTACACATAGAGACTCTGTCTCAAAGAACAAAAACAAACAAAAAAGAGTATACAGAGTGTCTATCATGTCCCCTATGTATTGCTTATAATGGAAAAATAATAGGCTCAGGCCAAAGGCAGCCTATGCAAGTTAGCAAGACACTGCATCAAAAATAAAAAATGGAGCAATTTCTCACTGTTGTGTGGTAGATGATTAATAGGTACTTGCTAAACAATCCAGGTTATGCTGGGCACAGTAGCACTCGCCTGAAATTCTAGCACTCAGGCGCACAGGCAGGAGGACTGAGTTCAAGGCCAGCCTGGGCTCTGTGGGGCTCAGGCACACCTCGACAACCCTGCTGATGAAGCTGACGTTTTCCTGACTCCCCCAGCCACGGGGCTATCCTGCATGCTCCAGGTTCCAGAGTCTGTGACAAGCCCCGCCTCAAGCAGGCTTGCTGGGAAAAGCCTGCCCTGGCCTCTGCCGACAGTAGGTGGGCCATTACCACTTGAGCCTACTGTCAAGCCTGCTTTGGGTCCAGAAATCAGTCATGTAAGATTTGCAGCAGGGCTCTGCTTCCTAATAAGCACAAGTCATAGCTATGCACAAGAAGGGAAAACTCTTTTCTCCACTTTTACCATAAGACAGCACATTAAATCATAATAGGATGAAAGAGCCTGTTAACAAGATAAGTCGATTAGAACACTTAAATGTGTGAATACAAAACTGGGGGGCTGGAGGCGGAGATCAGTGACACAGCACTTGCCTAGCATGGATGAAGGCCCGGTTCAGTCCTCAGCACCACAAAACAACAAACTTGGGGGCTGGTATTCTGATCAAGGTTCATGGGGATGAGGCAAATTTTGCCGCCTCCATCCCACACCAATACCTCGGATCCCCTTGTCTTAGTGCCTTCTAATCCACCAATGCCCTCCCACTCAGTCTCCTTTTCCTCTGGGAAGCTGGTAATTCCTGCAGACTGGGAGCACTGGAAAGATGGCTGTGTCTGCTAAGCCCCCAGAGTGATCACTTTATTTTTGATCATTACTGCTTGAAATACCCCCAACACAACCTGCTTCCTCCAGTCACTGTCCCATCTGCTTTCCCCATGCTCCGTGGATCTGACAGTTCATCAGACCGGAAGAACCACACCAGAAGGGCAGAGGCCCGCCTGTCAGCTTCTCCCCGCCCCAGGACCTGGGAAACCTCCCTCTGCACCACACACGTGAGGAGGTAGCTTGAGGTCCTTAGACTGCCAGGCCCTGGGAAAGAAGAGAAGAAAGAAGAAAGAAGAGAAGAGAAGAAGAGAAGGAAATGTTTTTCTTAAGACAACAATTACAACAAGTACATGAGAATGGGCACTAAAGTTTTTCAAGCCACATCCCCTGTGAGTTAAATAATGCATTCAAGATCTGAAATATTAACCTTCATTAAAGAAGCGAAAGAGGGGCAAAATGCAGTCAGTTGCCATTCACCAAAGGAAAATAAATTTGCAATGTAATCTCATAGTATACTGGGTGTGGTGGTGCAAACCTGTAATCCCAGTACTCAGGAAGCTGAGGCAGCAGGATCTCAAATTCCAGGCCAGAGGCAGCCTGCGTAATTTAGCAAGACATTGTCTCAAGATAAGAAAATTAAAAACAGGCTGGGGGCGTAGCCCAATGGTAAGCTACTTGCAAAGTATGTGCAAGGCCCTGAGGAGGCAGGATTGCAGATCCCAGGCCAGCCTGGTCTACATAGCAAGACTGTCTCAGAAAAACCAAGTGCTGAGGATGCAGTTTAGTGGCAGAATGCTTGCCAAGCATTCCTGAGTCCCTGGGTTCTATCTTCTAGCACCACAAAAACCAACCAACCAACCAGTCAGCCAGCCAGTCAACCCAAAAATCCCCATCAAAAGCCAAAAAAAAAAAAAGAAGGAAAAAAAAAATCCTTGGAGGCAGGAAGACCCTTCTAAACACTTCATATAGTGGTGAAAAAGATCAGTAAATATGGTACTTAAAAATGATATTCTGCAGGGTACAGGACCCAGGCTTGTAATTCCAGGACCTGGGAGGCCAAGGCAGGAGGATCCAGTTCAGGCGAACCTGGGTTACATAGTGAGACCTTGTTTCAAACAAACAAAAACAAAAACAAGATATTCTATTTTATAATTGAAAACCATACTTATTATAAGCCAAATGATAAGCTGGGTGCAATGAGGCATGCCTGTACTCCCAGTGACTCAGAAGGCTGAGGCAGGAGGACAGAGCTCAGTGATAAAGCGCTTGCCTAACATGTGTAAGGCCCTGAGCACCACAAAAAAGTACAAAAGGAAAGAAGCATAAAATTCTTCTTTTGGTAACAAGCACAGAGCCTTGTGCTCTACCACTGAGTTATACCCCAGCCCCAAGAAATGCAAAATTTTAAAGGGAGGTCACTTTCTACTTCTATTACTTGATGAAATTACCACAGCAAGAAAAAGAGATACTCCAAAACTAATGACTACTATAATTTCCTTCTACTCTTTGCCACCTTGAGGCATGAAAGAAAGACAGGTGGAATTCTGGGGACATGAGAAGGAAACAGCTTTCACCCTAGGATCTGGTTTAAGTCTCAGTTAGCTGAGAATCAAGGGCTTCAATACAACCAAAAAGAAAACGGCAGTGAGGACTGCCTACATAGAAACATTATTTTTGGAGCTATTTCAAATGAAAACCTTAGGACAGCTATGCTTAGGGTTGAAATGTATGTGACCTTTGAGTTCATCCTTACTTTCTCCTCTGCAATCTATGCTTTTTTGAGAATCTCACAAATAGGATCATGAGCCATGTTTGCAGTCAACATATACCTAGACAACTCCCTGTGGCTCTTTCCTTTCTCTTTTTCCCTTTTCTTTTCCTTTTTTCCTTCCTTCCTTTCTTCCTTCCTTCCTTCTCCCTTTCCTTTTTTTTTTTTTTTTTTTAATCGTACTGAGTGGTTGAACCCAGGGCCTTGTGTATGCTTTGCAAGTAGTCTACCACTGAGCTGGATCCCCACCTCATTTTTTACTTTTTATTTTGAGACAAGGTATCAGGCTGCCTCTGTCCTCTAACTTGAAGAATTACAGGCATGCCCACCATGCCCGGACAGCCTCTTTTCTTATCTGTAAGCCTATACAGTAGTCTCCTAGATCACCTTATAATCTCATTTTACTAAAGAGAAGTTCCTTACATAGAAGATATGCCAAAACATTTCTACTCAATCTTTTAAATCCTAAACAATGGGATATCTTCTTTAGACCTATTTTGACCTGTTTATATCTTACTGACACTTCCTTATACCTTAACAATGTACCTTGTAAAGTCACCAAGCAACTTCATTTACATAAGGGGAAATTCTTTAAGATAGAAAGAACTGGTACACCAGCACATTTTTTAGACTTTGAATTGAATTGTAAATTACATCTTTTGAGCAAGGTAACTTCCAAAGTCACAAACTCATACACAGAGCTGTTGTTAAGCTGTTCTAAGGCTCCAATCTCTGTCTTGAGAAGATGGCATCCATGTACTGGACATGTACTATGTATTCTTTTCTTGCATCTCTCTTCAGAACCTGCATACTCTCTCTCACCACTGCCTAACACACTTTCTAACTCTGTTTTATTCTCTTATTCCTGCTAGAAATTCATTTTCTGTGACAGAGCCAAGGACCTAGTGTCACTTGAACAGAGGTCCCGAGAAGAACTGCTCAGGGCAGGCCACCACTGACAATCTGTTTTGGAGGGAGGGCAGTGCCTTTTCTTTTCCTTCTGATTCCCCTTGCACAAGACTGGCACTAATGTTTACTGGAAAAAACACAAGTGAAATAGTTCCCGGAAGTTACAAGTCACTTCATAATGCATGAATGTTCCACCGCACTCTTGTCACTTGGCATAATCTAAGGCAAAAAATGTTCTCTCTTCCTTTTTCATTTGTAGTCCTACAATTGAAATCTTTCTGTAAAATTTATGGGAGCCTCTTGGTTTGCACTGATCTCCTACACTAGGTCCAATAGACCAAATCAAATGGAGCAACAATTGCTCATGTTCCAGGGCACGCAGTGGAAACTAACTTAAGGTTTATCTGACCTAAGAAGGTGACGTAGTAATAACCATCAACTCCTCAAGCTAGACTTAGCTGGCCTAAGAAAGTCTCCTCTGCTTTTTCTGGTGTTTGTGTGGTGCTGGGGATGGGACGTGGGCCTTGCACTTTCTAAGCAAGCACTCTACCACTGAGTGACACCCCAACCCTCCTCCACTGTAACCTTCACAGGAAAAGTCTGTGTGTTGCCCCGGTTGGCCTGGAAGTCCTGGATTGAGCGAAAAATCTACCATCACAGAAAATGGCATTGGGTATACAATGACTGTGTACTGAATAGAAACAAGGAAGGCTAGAGAAGGTGCAGTGAGAAGGCTGGGAGTCAAGCATGGCCGGGCATCTGGGTTAACAGCTGATCCTTGCTTGGTATCATTAATACTGGTAACAGTATAAGAGAGGAAAACCTCAACGTGCTCACTTCCACAGGTGCAGGGCTCACTGTCAGAGGAGGACGTGGCAGTCCACTCCCAAAAATGATCCTGAAACAATAAGCCACTGAAAACCCTATGTGAGTCGCTATGAGTCAGACACCACTCAACAGGACCTAACAACAGCAGCAGTGTTCACTGTGTTCAGATACTCACTTCAAGTTTTCTAATTCCTGTTTTCTCAAGGGAGAAGAAGGTGGAGCTGGAATGAATTTATCTCCATCATGGCTTTTATTGCTGAAAGAGAAACAGTCTCTTAATTATGAAAAGAAACAAACAGTTAAATACAAAACGTGTTTCACTATACCCACTCTATGCCACTGTTTATGACAAATGTGTAAAAGGGTCAGAACAAAAACACATAGTAATTTGCTATCATTAACACCTTAAAGCTATACTGTATACTCGTTTCTTTTCCCCAGCATACAACACTGCTTTAAAACAATCTCTAACTGAAAACCTACGAGGGTCGCTATGGGTCGGATACTGACTTGACAGCACCTAACAACAACAACAACTGAAAACATCTTTACTGTGCAAAGAAAATCTTGTTTTTAAGAGACAAAGTGTTTGTATGGCCCACACTGGCCCCAAACTCTTGATCTTCCTGCCTTAGTCTCCCAAGTGCTGGGATTACAGGTGTGCATATCCACACCTGGCCTCAGATCACTTTTTATAAACTACCAACACAGTAAGATCTAACTTGCTGACAGCAAGAAAAACCTCATCATTTTATTTCAAGTTTTCTATAGTAAATGTTTTAAAAACTATAATCCAGAAAAAGTGCTGAACTCATGGGGACATGAGTTTAAAGACACCGTGTGTAAAAAGTAGAACTCTCTACATTTAATAGTATTTGTTTAGTTACTACTAGGTAAGATTTTTCCTCCCCCCAACCCCCACCGTGTACTACTGGGGGGGTTGAACCCAGGGCCTCATACATGCTTTGCAAGTACTCTACCATTGAGCTGCATCTCCAGCCCGTTTTTTACTTTTTTTATTTCAAGACAGGGAAGGAAGTTATGGAGGCTGCCTCTGGCCTCTAACTTGCATTCCTCCTGCCTCTGCCTTCACCTCCCAAGATGATGGGATTGCACCCCTGCACTGGCCCAATAGTTTTCTTGCAAATATCTCTCTTGTCAAGGAAAAACTGCTCCTCCCTATTTTCTATTTTAAGGATCTTTCCTTACTAAAACTTCACCTTATCTCCCTCTTCCAGAAATATCAGAAACATAATCTTGTTTTTTAGATTTAAAAGAGCACTTTTGAAATTCATGCTGATGATGCTGGGGATTTATCTAAGGACAAACAGGCTCAAGCTTTGCCAAGGGTGGAGGCAGGGATGACGCACTTGCAAGTCTCGCTGCTTTCGCTGCCTTCTGTGATGCCCCCTGATTGGTTGCTACTTTTAGACCCATTTTCCTGCTTTGGATCTTGCTGCTCTTCAGGTAATAGCAACAAGGCATTTCGGAGACAAATGGCTGCAAACTCCATACTGGCTACCGGAATGGCTGAGGACTGCCCATCACTGAAAGGAATCAAACCAAATTAGCTAAGTAGGTAGCACAAAAACAATCAAGATTTTTCTATTATCAGTAATAAAACCAATTAACTGTTAATAAAGTCTTTCCCTTTGACAGGTAGAAATTTTAAGTTTTGAAACAGCAGCATTGTCTCTTATGTTATAATTTTGTTGATATTTTATATAATTTTCTATTGGTTTCTTGTACCAAACCAAATCATCCTTATGAGGAAAATGACGCTTTATCATAATGTGCTTACAGGCTGGGGGGTGGCACAGTGGTGAAATAGATGCTTCGCATGGGTTCATCTGTGGATTTAATCCCCAGCACCAGCCCCGCTGCAGAAGTACATTAAAGGCAAACGACATTAAGACCCAAATGCTGTGTACCAGATACTATTTCACCTTTGGTAAATGTTTTTTCTTTGGTGGTACAGAGGACTGAGTCCAGGGCCCTGTGCATGCTAAGTACACACTCCACCACTGAGCTATAAGCCCAGGCCTGGAAAAACTTTTATAAACAGTAATGATTAATTTTGTTCTTTGAATTCTGCATGAAATCATACTACTTTGGAAATAACAGCAAGACCAAGTTGGGATCTCTTTTGTTCGTCTTGCTCTGAGACAAGGTCTAAGTACACAGCTTAAGCTGGCCTCACACTCTTGATCCTCCTGCCTGTCTCCAGAGTGTTGGGTCACAGCTCAGGCCACTGAGACTCCACGTTGGGATTAGTTTCCTCTTCTGAGACAGGGTCTTGCTATGTAGTTCAGGCAGGCCTGGAACTTGTAATGTGAACCAGGCTGGCCTCCAGCTCATGTTCATCCTCCTGCCTCATCCTCCTAGGTGCTGGGATTACAGGACTAGGCCACCATGCCCGGCCTCAAATTGGGATCTTTACATATGATATTCTTACTTAAAAGTTTAAAAGTTAGTTACTTTCTCTTAGCAAACTGAAGGCTGCATGTGTGACAGCTTCTTTATTACTTTGGTTGCTTTATATATTAGCACATTTCCCTTACTACTAAGAATTAGCTTGAATGTATTTTCATTCCTAAGAACTACGAGAAAAATAACTAAATGATAAATATCACCGATGACCAAAACTGTATGGTGTCCATGGGGAGCTGGTTTCGGGGAGTGGACTCCATAGATTTTGTGGGTTCTGAAGTCTCCTATAGAAAATGGTATACTGTTTGTATATAACCTTTCTAATTGTCCTTGCACATACTTTAAATAATTTCTAGAGTATTTTGAATCCCTAGTACCAAGTATGGTAAATGCTATTAAATTGATGTTATGGTATATTGTTCAGAGCTAATGACAAGTATGTCAGTACGTGTTCAGTATGAATGCAATTCTTTTCTTGTGAATATTTTCAATCTGTGGTTGACTGAATCCATGGGTAGGGAATTCATGAATATGGGGGGGGAGGGCCATCAATTGTTCTGGAACCAATGCCCTTCCTAAGGATACCTACAAATGTACCTATGTACAACAGAACGAAGTACTAGCCAACACTGTGCCACAACTGGCACTATGTCAATGCTTCTCTGCTACTCATAGGGTCTTCCATGGCAGATTGTTTTGGGAGTGGGCTGCCAGGTCCTTCTCCCATTTTTGCAGTGCTGAGGATTGAACCCTGGGCCTCAGAGAGTGCAGAGCAGCACTCTACCAATAAGCCAAACCCCAGCCCTTACCTATAGGTGACTTGGTAGAAAAAGGAGACACCAACTTGCCCTCTTCTGGCCATTCAGAATAACAGCACTGCAGAGACTGCATTTTGTTGTTGTTGTTGTTGTTTTGTTATTTTTGGCATCAACAATTTCAGTACCCATGGATATAACAAACCAAAATCACAATGTGTCAGACAGCATTCATCATTGGAGTCTGTTTACTGAGGCAGCAATAAAACCTACTCACAAAGTAGCTCCTCCTGTGAAATGATAAATCCTAAGTATACTTCTATACCTAAGTACATTACATGGAACAGTATTAAGTATACACACTTTCTCTCAGCAAATACTTACTTATATACTGTATTCTGTATGGACTGAGATGCCAGAACTATTTTACGATGATATCCTTGACCAACTATAGACTGCACGATTCCCTTTTTGCTTGGAAGACCTTTAGTTTCTTGTTCAGAAGTCTACAAAACATAGATGATTTCAAATAAACTTAAGGAATTATAAGATGTGGTATGAAAAAGGATCAGATATTTTTCACAATTATTCTAAGTTTTCTTCTTTGAGACATGTTCTAACTAAGAAGCCCGGGCTGGCTTTGAACTCATGATCCTTCTTCCTCAGCCTCCCAAGCAGGTAAGATGATAGGTTTTTGACTGGCCAGATCTTTCCTTCTTAAGTAATAATTATACTGTCAGTAAAAGAAACTCTGAACAAGCTATATACATAACATTTACATGGGTACAGTTCTTGCCTTCTAAGAAATTAAAATCCTAAAACCATGAAATCAGTAAACTTTAAATTGAAAAATAATAAAAGCTACTTATATATACACCGAGTATTCTAGGATATTTTACCAAGATATAAAACTTCACGGTAGGGGACCGATAGTACCAATTTCACTCATCTTTCCCTCTACTCTAAGTGTTTTACTTACCTTCAGGAGACATCCCAACTTGTCATCACATAATACATCAAAATTCTCATATATAGGAACAAACTGGAGCCAATCAACATGAACTTGTAGAACTAACCTTTGCCCCGCAAAAAAACTTTTTTCTAAACACCAATGTGTCTCTTATTCTCTCGTTTCTAAAGCTGTAAAAAAATGCCCTCAATGCTTAGTCCATGAATGCATTAAGAAAATAAGCAATTTCTGGAGATTGATGTATTTACTTACTTATTTACTTATTTAGTTAGACAGGGTCACACCTTAAAGCCCAGGGTGGCCTTGAACCTGTGGTTTTCCTGCTGGCACACCCCAAGTGCTATCATCACACCAAACCTCTGTATTTTTAAGAAGCATAAATGCTGCCTAGAGTTGTTTATTAGTTATTTAAAACAGCATGCCATGAAAAGCAAAGTACAATTAATATTCCATTAAAGGCTTCTAAAGGCATCATTGGCCTCTTCTCCCTGGTGTAATGAATATGAAACCTGCCAGGCATGCATGCTCTTTAAATCCTTTATATATTTCTCTGCTTAGTGCAAGAGCCTCAACATTCTACCTAACCTTGAGTGGTGTGCCAGGAAAAACCTCAGGATGTCATTACCACCCCAACCTGCACACACCAGGAGCAGTGGAAGGGTAGACGGGGGAATGGGTAGGAAATGGAGAGACACAGCCATCTGGTAATTCTGACATCATCTGTGTTTTCTCCTGGACTCCCACTAACCCATCTCACCCTGAGACTCAAAGGGCTTGTACCAATTGCCACTTAAGAGATAACACCGATGTAAGCTGGCCTATTCTCATAGCCACTGTGGACAAAGGTGTCAGAGAGAAAAAGCCTGTTAAGCCATGAACTCCGCAGGAAACACGGTTCAACACAGTTCTTCCCACACTGCACTATTAGCTATTGTCTAATCATCTGGCACCAGAGTAACAGTCTCACACCAGCAGATGGCACGGCCCCTCCCCTAACAGATATGGCCATCTCACCAACTTTGGCCCTTCAATGTCACACCCTTACAGGAAATCAGATTATTAACAAGTGACTTTGAAATTAAATTCTTCTCCAACTGTTAAAGAACAGAACACTGTCTTTAGCAATTCAATGAGGGTTAAAAAGTAAATGAGGTCATACATGTTCCCATTCCCAAGTACATTTTTGCTTTCTGTGTAACAAGTGTCAGGGAGAAGAAATGGAGGTTCAAGAAGATGCCCAAGCAGCACTCACCCCCTTATTGGCAGCAATGCAGCATTCAGCCAGCCGTAGCCAAAGGCGGGGGTTTGCATGATAAACCTGCACAGCTTCAATCAGACACTCGAAGGCAGCAAGAGGTCTTCCGATGTGAAGCAGCTGAATCCCACAGTTATACAGCAGCTCATATCTCTTGTTGGTTAGTAACGTACACATGGGTCTTCCTGAAAATTTTTTGCCTAGTGATAAGAATTGAGAATAAATCATTAAGGAGACAGTTACATTGAAAACATTTATTCCATTAAGTACTTAAATCCTGCCATGGTGGGTACCAATAACCAAGATGTGAAGCTGTAATGGCTCCCATCCATGGTGGTCTCTGTACCTAACCTAGGCTGCAGTCAGAGCAGCGGTCTGCACTGTGAGGGCCACGGTGTCTGCTCATCTGCCAGCTCCTCAGGCTACAAGGCTCTAGGAATGAAATGACCACATAAGAACCACTCACTCTTGGAACCCTGCACCTTTTCACATTTTCGGAGCTGGTAAGAGTACTCTACTTTTTCTACTTTCAGCTTGGTTAAGCATTTTATTATCTTTGGAAGATAATAATTATCTTCCTAAGTGTACAGAAATATTTGACATAATTAATGTTCTAAAGAAATCATCATGTGCTGGGCACAGTGGCTCACACCTGTAATCCTAGCAACTAGGGAGGTACTGATGCAGGAGGACTGCAGGTTCGAGGCCTGTGTAACTTAGTGAGACTCTGTCTCAATTTAAAAAATAAAAAAAGGCTGGGGGGGAGCCAGTGGTAGACATGAGGCCTTGGGTTTAGACCCCAAGTGTGGAAAAGAGAAAAGAAAAGAAAATCTTAATTTTGACTAAGCAAATGTAGTTTATAATATTACCTCATGAGATTACTGATTTTGGCATCCATTAAAAACTAAATATAAATGAATCACATTATGATATACATTAAAAATTTCTAATAAAAAAACTAAATATAGCTTAAATTTTTTGATAATTCAAAATAGCACCATCTATTAAAATTCACTAGGGCCAAATGTGTTGGGTAGATCAGTGCTCATGGCAAGGAGGTCCACATGACATGCATTTTGCCAGATGTTTGCTCTTTAAATCACGCTTTTCTCAAGTAGTGGTGAAATACAAACTGTCCTCAGTCAAGGGCCTACCTGAATCAGCGCCACTTGCACTGAGCTGTGCACAGACATTGTCGTTCTCCTGCAGAGCCTTCTTGAAGTAAAAAGTTCCCAAATTGTGCTTGCTCATGGCAAAATGGATGCAGCCAAGGTTATTCCAGAACATGCACCTCAAGCATTCACCTGAGAAAAACACAAACCTGTGAATTGAAAAATTCTGTTCTTAGCCAGCCACAGTGGCGCACACCTGCAATCCCAGAGGCTCGGGAGGCGGAGGCAGGAGAATTGCAAGTTTGAGACCAGGGGCAGTCTGAGTAACTTAGCAAGACCCTGTTTCAAAAAGTAAAAAAATGGGCTGAGGATGCAGCTCAGTGGTCCAGCACTTGCAGAACATGCAAGCATGAGGCCCTGGGTTCAACCCCCAGTACCACAAAAAAAAAAAAAAAAAAAAAAAAAATTCTGTTCTTGATGTCCCTCATACAAGAATTAGAACTATCCAGCTGGGCGTGGGGTGCACACCTGTAAACCTGGCCATTAGGTAGTGGAGGCAGGAGGGCTGCCAGAGTTTAAGGCCAGCCTGAGGGACATAGGGAGGTCCAGGCCAGCCTCAATTATAGAGTGACAGACTGTCTAAAAAAACAAAACAAACAAAAAAAAAAACCTGGGCATGGCAGTGCACACCTACAATCCCAGCAAACTGGAAGGCGGATAAAATACTTGGGCCTTAAACCTAGGGCATCACACATACTTTGCAACGCTCTACTGCTGAACTAAGTTACAAAGGCTGCTTCTGGCCTTCAACACTCAATCCTCTTGCCTCTGCCTCCCAAGTTGTTGGGATTACAGGCATGTGCCACCATGCTTGGCTTACTATTTGCCAAATGTCTAATATGTGTGCAGGTCTTATCAGTAGCAAAAAACAAAAGTTTAGGTATAAGAAGCAAGTTAAAGAGTGCAAAGTTGATAACTGAAAAACATCAACACAAAAAATACAAATAATTAAAAATCTTTCCAAGCCAGGTGCCATGGTGCATGCCTGTAGTCCCAGCAACTCAAGAGGCTGAGGCAAGATGATCTCAAGTTCAAGGCCAGAGGCAGTCTGCATAACATAACAAGACCCTATCTCAACAATAAGTAAAAAATGGGCTGGGGGAGCAGCTCAGTGGTAGAGCACTTGCAAAGTATGTGTGAGACCCTGGGATTAATCCCTTAGTACTAGAAAAACAAAAAACAATCTTTCCATTGTTGTTAGGTGCCGTCGAGTCGGTATCCGACTCATAGCGACCCTCATAGGGTTTTCAATGGCTGACTGTTTTTCGGGATTGCCTTGGGAGTGGGTTGCCACTTCCTTCTCCCATTTTTGCGGTGCTGGGAATTGAACTCAGGTCCTCAGAGACTGCAGCGCAGGGCTCTATCAACTGAGCTAAATCCCAGCCCATCTTTCCATTAGGTTACATAAATGTTGACCAGGCAACTCTACCCCTGCTCCTTGACAGGCATTATCAACACAAAAATTGCAGCAAGACAATCTTAAGCAAAATTTCCTCAAAGCACAGTATCCTTCTAGCTTGAGAGATAATGTCAGTAGGCCTCTAAGGAGGAACTGTGACAATAAAAGCATCGAAAATTAAAATTTAAGACAATCACAAATGGATATTTAAAAAAATCCACAAGAGAATTAAAATGGAACACATTGCTTTTCTTCACTTTCCATGACTCCGATGAACCGAAAGGTAAATGAGGGAAGGTCTGAGTAGGCTGGCACGAAAGTTATGTATGCATCTGAACAAAATCAAATGAAACAAAAGAACTTTGCTCATGGGCGGTTTTCCTTGTTTGTGACAGGGTCTTCCTACTATGTAGCTTAGGCTGGACTACAACTCCTATTCCTCCTGCTTCAGGTTCCCAAGTGGTGGGATCAGAGGTGTGTGGCACCACAACCCAGTTTGTTTGCACTTTAAACTAGGTACAAGTATTTTCAATAGTTGGTCCTCATTTCTTTTTTTGTCTCTTTGTTTTTTGAGACAGGGTGTCTCACTATGTAGCCCAGGCTGGCTCAGAATACACTATGTAGATCAGGCTGGTCCCCCAATACTTTCATCAATCCTGCTGCCTCAGGCTCTGGAGGCTTGGGATTGCCAAGTGTGCACCGCCATGCCCAGTTGGTCTCATTTTTTGCATAACTGATTTTCCTTCTCTCTCTTCATAAAGCCTGCAGCTGTAGCCCTGTGGCATCCGATCCTGTCAGATCTCGGAAGCTAAGCAGGGTCGGGCCTGGTTAGTACCTGGATGGGAGACCACCTGGGAACACCAGATGCTGTAGGCTTGGGAGAAGGACCTGGCAACCCCCTCCCAAAAATCAATCTGCCATTGAAAGCCCTATGAACAGCAGAGAAGCACTGACAATAGTGTTTCCCCTGTTGTACAGAGGGTCGCTATGAGTCAGATACCGACTTGATGGCACCCAACAACAACTATTCATAAAACAGCAGTGATAGAAACTTGTATGCCAGCCACAATTTATATCTTTCATTTTACCATTAATATCAAGCAATTCATCACAACTTTGTAAATAGACAAGAATATATAATAATTACCTAAATTTATAGAAATATTTGATACAATTAATGTATTAAAGAAATCACCTTTAAAGCTGGACTTAATCCCAGAACTTGGAAGACTGAGACAGGAGACTCAACGTGAGTTTAAGGCCAGCCTGATCTATACAGTGAGTTACCCCAGCACCAACAAAAAAAATAAATAAAATAAAATAAATCACATTACTGTCTTTTTTTTTTTTTTTTGGCTGGTCTCACTTTAAAGTATTTTCATTTAAAAATCAGGAAAAATTACCAGGCTTGGTGGTACATACCTGTAATTCCAGCATTGTGGAGGCTGAGATAGGAGGATCATGAGTTCAAGGCCAGAGCCTGGGTTACATGGTGAGACCCTGTCTTTTTTTAAAAAGAAGAACTCTGAAGAGAAGTCTACGGAGAAGAAACACAAAATAGGGAAAACAACTAGGAAAGAATGCTAAAATTTTATGATTTTCTTTTACCTGTTTTCATGAATCCTGGATGCTCAGCAATGTTTGAACTGTTTAAGAGCTTCACAGCTTTTCGATAATTGCCCCGTAAGTATTCAAAATTGCTCTTAAGAAACAGGGAGGGTGCAGACTGTAAAGAAATTTTATATAAAAATTACTTAAGATTTGTTTTTAGTTTCCAAATTCCAGATCATGATTATACTGTTTCACAGGTATGTGTTCAAGAATATAAATGAATCAGTTAAGTCAGTTATAAAAAACAGCTTCTCAATTTCTCACTGTTCTTGCAGTCTAAAAAATTAAAACCTGGTAGAGAGACCTAATAAAAAGAATTATTAAGCTCAATGTCATGGTGAATGCTTGTAATTCTAGTAGTCAGGAGGCTGAGGCACAAGGATCCACAGAGTTCAAGGTCAGCCTTGTCCACATAGTAAGTTCCAGGTCAGCCTCAGCTGCAAACAAACAAAAAACAAAACAAGACAAAAACAAAAAACATGTATAAGAATATAGTCTATAGACTATCAACTGACTGTTTTCAACTACTATATTACTAAGTGGACGCTAATTTATTTCTTGTTTTTTATTGTTTTAGAGATAGGGTCTTGCTTTGGTTGCCCAGGTTGGCCTAGAACTTGTGAGTTCAAGCACTCTTCCAGCCTCAGCCTCCTGAACAGCTGGGACCACCAGCGTGGGTCTCGGGTCTGGCTTAACTGGAAGCCAATATGACCACCCAATATGACCACCCTAAGTAGGCTGTTCGTTTTAATGAAATTAATTTACTTACTAGAAAGACTGGTGACTGCCCTTGTTTCTTAGAATACAAAGGCAGCTTTCACTAGAACCCAAATAGTAAATTTCTAAATAGAAAACAAAGAGTGTCACTCTTTGAATGTGAGTGTGAATGGAAGTGTTTTCCAACAGAAAGCTTTGTTTGCAAGTGCTAATCTTGCCACTCCAAAAATCATGTTTTGGACTGTAGCTCACCTTCCACCTCTCTTAAGAGTCATCATGGTGGAGGGTCCTCTGAATAGTATTTAGGGTGCAAAAGCACACAGAGATCCACTAAGGACATCTGGAATTTCTGCCTCATTATTTATTCACATTAGCTTAGACACATTTTCCTCTTAAATCCCAGTTCTTCCTTTGTTCTGCCTTCTGTCTATCCCAGAGTCCTGCTCAATAAGGAAGCAATGGTCTTCAATCACTATTCTCGCCTTGATTCAGATGTGACTGCGGCTCTGCACTACAGTTGCTTTTCATTCATCTCTCCTCTATGACGAAGGCTGCATTCAAGGCAGGGATTAAATCTTTTAACTTCAGGAGCCGGGTGCGGTGGCGCACGCCTATAATCCCAGCGACTTGGGAGGCAGAGGCAGGAGGATTGCAAGTTCGAGACCAGAGGCAGTGTAACTTAGCGAGACCCTGTCTCAAAAAGTAAAAAAATGGGCTGGGGGTGCAGCTCAGTGGTCCAGCACTTGCAAAGCATGCAAGTGCAAGGCCCTGGGTTCAACCCCAGTACCGCAAAAAAAAAAAAAAAAAAAAAAAAAAAATCAAGTCTTTTAACTTTAGGAAAAAAAAAGGGTGATAGTGGCTGGTTGGCTATTTTGGCCCTTTGCCTTTTAGCCTACAATTGTTCTAGGCTACAACTGTTCTCAAACAAACAAACAAACAAAACCCCCCAAAGCTCCCAACTCACTGGACTATTAAGCCAGGATGGATCTGGACTCTGCCTGAGAGTTTTACTCCTCTCTCCTTAGCATTTCCCATTTCTAAACTTAAAGTTTTTCTAAGAAACCAAGACTGCTCACAATTTTGTTTCTTATTTATCTATGGAGGATCAGGGTGAAGGGAGTAAGAGTAACTGTATTTCACATATTCTAGTACTAGTCAGGGCTGGGATTCAACTCAATTGGTAGAGTGCTGCGCTGCAGTCTCTGAGGTCCCAAGTTCAATTCCCAGCACCGCAAAAAATGAGAAGGGCCTGGCAATCCACTCCCAAAGCAATCCCGAAACAGCCATTGAAAACCCTATGGGGGTTGCTATGAGTCGGATACCGACTCGACGGCACCTAATGACAACAACAACAACAAGTACTAGTCAAAAGTCAAAGGCACTGTCAAGACAAAACTCACTTGGAAGAAACAGGTTCCTGATATGATTTGACTGGCAAATCTTCAATGTATATGTTCAGTGTAAAACTGAAAAATTCTGCTGGGCATGCTGGCACACGTCTGTAAACCCAACATGTGGGTTTGAGGCCAACCTGGTCTACACAGCGAGTCACAGGCCAGCCAGACCTACTTATCGAGACCCTGTCTCAAAAACCAACCAACCACCACCATAGAGGAGAGATGAATGAAAAGCAACTGTAGTGCAGAGCCGCAGTCAAAAAACAAAGAACTAAAAAAATTCTAAAATAATATAAATGTCTATTATCAGCAGAATGTTTAAGTGAATTGTGATAAACAACTGATAGAATACTATGCAGCTATTTAAAATGGAAGTTGCGAGGGTGGGGTGGGGGTGGTGGGGAGTGGCACACGCCTACATTCCCAGCAATGTGGGAGGCAGAGAAAGGAGGATCGCAGGTTTGAGGCCAGGCTGCATCATTTCGTGAGATGCTATCTCAAGATAAAAAATAACAAAGGAACTGGAGTATAGCTCAGTGGTACAGCAACTGCAAAGTTATATGTGAGGTCCTGGGTTCAACAACCCTGTACTGGAAGGAAGGAAAGAAGGAAGGGAGGGAGGGAGGAAAGGAAGGAGGGAGGGAACGGGAAGGGAAGGAGGGAAAGGAAAGAAGAGGAAAGGAAAGGAAGAAAGAAAAGAGAGACAGAGAGAGAGAGAGAGAGAGAAAGCAAGCGAATTTTTAAAAAGGTACACACAAAGAGGAAATGCTTGTTACAATTAAGTTTTTAATGCTGAGGATGGAACTCAGAGCCTATGAACGCTAGGCAAGTATTTTACCTAAGCTACATCCTCAGCTCAACTTGTTATACATGTTTTTGGTTTTTTTGAATCAGGGTCTCATTGTGTAGTCCACGCTAGCCTTGAACTCGCATTGATCCTCCTGCCTCGGACTCTCAAGTACTGGGATTACAGGTGTGTGTTACCATATCCAGCTCACCAAAAATATATAGTAAGTTGGTTGCCATGTGCACGCCTATAATCTCAGCTGTTCAGGAGGCTGAGGCAAGAGGATCACAACTTCAAGGCCAGAGGCAGCAAGTGCAACTTAGTGAGACCCTGCCTCACAAATAACAAAGGGGTTAGGGCTACAGTTCAGTGGTAGAACAGTTGCCTAGCATGTGCAAGGTCCTGGCTTCAATCCTCCAGTATTCCAAAAATAAACAGACAAGTAAATAAACAAAACAAAATGAAAAAAGTATATATGTTAATCTATGGGTAGAGTATGATCACTACTTCCCAACTCTGTAATACCAAAGTCTATACCTGTACATATACATAATAGACTAAAATAAACTATTTACTTAGTTTTAGAGATTGAAGGGACTCATGCATGCTAAATATGTGCTCTGCCACCAACTTATGCCCCAACCCCAAAATAAATTATTTAAAACTGACAAATACTCATAGTCTAAATAAGTCGGGGGCTGGGATTTAGCTCAGTGGGTAGAGCGCTGCACTGCAGTCTCTGAGGTCCTGAGTTCGATTCCCAGCACCGCAAAAATGGGAGAAGGACTGGCAATCCACTCCTAAGGCAATCCCGAAACAGTCAGCCATTGAAAACCCTATGAGGGTCACTATGAGTCGGATACCGACTCGACGGCACCTAACAACAACAACAACAAATAAGTTGGAGCCTGCAGCCGTACCACTGTGGTGTCTGATCCCATCAGATCTTGGATAGGGTTGGGCCTGGTTAGTACATGGATGGGAGACCACCTGGGATCAGGTGCTGTAGGCTTGGGAGAAGGACTCAGCAACCCCCTCTCAACAATTAGCCATCGAAAACCCTATGAATAGCAGAGAAGCACCGACAATAGTGCTTCATCTGTTGTACGTAGGGTCTCTGAGTTGAATACCGACTTGATGACACCAAACAACAACAACAAATAAGTCAGGAACTGAAAAGCAAGTGAAAAGTCCAGAATAGACTTACATTTCCAGCTGTGTTCATGACTGACTTAATTTCCCTTTTGCACGCTTTCAGAGACTTCATTTGAATATAAGCTCTTACTTTGTACTGTCAAAGGAAAAGATGCTAGTACATTAAGAAGTATGATTCATTTACATATGCTAAAGTCGTATTTTCTAGTTAAGGAAATTAATCCCAATCTATTCAACATACACCAATTACTTTACAAGTCAGTTTAAAATTTTTTAAATATTCCTTTTTGTTTGTTTTTGTTCCTGAGATAGGGTTTCTCTGTGTAGCCCAGGCTGGTCTGGAACTTGCTATGTAGATGAAGTTGGCCTTGAACTCAGGTCAATCCTTCTGCTTCAGCCTCCCAAGTGTTGGGATTACTGGTGTGCTCACTATGCTCAGCTAAATATTCTATTTTAATTGCACACTTAGAATAGACTCTCAAACACCAAAAATATGGTAGAAGAAAATGTATACTTGAGTTCTAATCCTATGAATCCTTTATCTGCACATGGTTAATTAACAGTGGTTTTTAAATTTTTACAAATTGATTTTTATCATCAAATACATTCCCACACCAGTTATATCAGCTTTTTATAGAGTAACTTAATAAACTATACTGCAATATCATTGTAAGCAAAACAACTTTACAGGGCAAATATACATCTAAATCCTTCAATACCAAATAAATGTACATCTTGAATCATATACTGCTTTCAATGACTTATCACATTGCTTCGTTATTCATAACTACAGGTATATATATATGCGAGGTGTAAGCACCTTCTGAAATTTACACTACCTGGTGTATCTTTGATTTTGCAGCTTCTATCAGAGCTCCACTTTCAGCTTTATGATTAGATCCATCTTTGTTGGTATTATTACCAGTCTGCAGGATGATGAAACAAAGTCAATTAAAATTGAGCACAACTGGTTTCCATGTGAGCTAACAGCAATGCCTACAGAGTATTTTCAAAATGCAGAATCCCAGGTCCCACTCACAGAGATTCAGGTTTAGCAGTCTGGAGTGGGCGACAGGAAACTTCGCATGAAATGCTCACAACTGAGCATAACAATGGTTTGATTTTAAAAGCACAGGTAGGCCTTTCCTTTCCTTTCTTCCTGCCTGCAGCGGGGATGGGGGGTGGGGGTGGGGTGTGTGTGTGTTAAACCCAGGGCCTTTTGCACACCACATAAGCACTCTATCTCTGAGGTGCACTCCCGGTTCCCCCTTTTTAACTTATTTTGAGACAGGGTCTTGCTAAGTTGTACAGGCCTTCTCTGGACTCAAACTAGTGATCGTCCTGCCTCAGCCTCCCTAGTGAGTTGCTGGGATTGCAGGCATGCACCACTGTGTCCAGCCCATGTCCCTGCCTTCGTGAAACCTCTCTCTGCTATTAATACCATCAAGTCCTTACTTACTAGAGAAGTATCCCAGCTTCCTCCTCCTTCCTGCTCTGAATTACACTCTCAGTAACGACCCCATCTCTTGCTGTTTTCTATTACACTTCACAGACACTGCTCATTTCATTACCAAAAACTTCCCCAGCACCACAGACCATCACCCCTTTTGTGCCGCATTCTCTGATAGGACTGTTATCTTGCTCCACCCTTTTTTTGATAGTCAGATTATTCAAGACCAAAATGAAATATTCAAATCCACTGAAACATTCCCTTAAATTATTCCTTCTTCCCTGTGCATGAACTGATGTTACCCTGCCCATCCTTTCCCACAGCAAGAACCACATGGTCTCTGTTTTGTCACTTTAGTACTTAGCACAGCATACAGGCATCCTTCTGAGCTCAACTATACTTCAGCAAATATGACAAGTACTGGAGCTGGATGTGTTGGCGCATGTCTGTCATCCCAGCAACTCTGGAAGCAGACAGGAGGACTGCGAGTTCAAGGCCAGAGGTGGCCCATGTAGCTTAGCAAAACACTGTGTCAAGATAAAAAATAAAGGAGCTGGGGTGCAGCTCAGTAGTAAAGTACTTTCTAGGTTCAACCTGCTAGTACTACAAAAATAAATAAATAAAAATGAAACGTTTCACAGCACAATGTTTAGGAATAATGCTAAAATTATTCATCTGAAATCCCTTACATATAAACACTTGGATTTTATTGTCCTAATTCTAATCTTTACATTCTGTAAAAAACATTTCACCCATGAAAAGATGCTCAATATACATGCTTAGTCATCAGGGAAATACAAATCAAAACTACAGTGAGATATCTCTTCACACTCACCTAGATGGCCAAAAAAAAAAAAATTTTTTTCCTGGTGCTGGCAATGGAACCCAGGGTCTAGCACATGCTAGGCAAGGGTCCCCCACTGAGCCACATCCCCAGCCTGGCAGAAATTTTTTTTAAAAGACAAGCTGGGTGTGGTGGTGTAGGCTGTAATCCAGTACTTGGGAGGCTGAGGCAAGGAGGATCCACCCAAATTCAAGGCCAGCCTGGGCTATGTAGCAAGACCCTGTCTCAATAAACAAAGCAAAAATAAAAGAATAAATAAAAACAGACAATAAGAAGTGTTGGGAAGAAGGTAGAAAAATTATAACCTTCATGAATCACTGGTGGGAACGTAAGACAGGAAAGGCACTTTGGAAGACATTCTGGTAGTTTTTACTAAGGCTAAATACAGAGTTACTCTATAACTTAGTGATTCCGCCAAACAATATACCCCAAATAATAGAAAGCATATGTCCATACAGGGCTGGGATTTAGCTCAGTTGGTAGAGCGCTGCACTGCAGTCTGTGAGGTCCTAAGTATTCAATTCCCAGCACCGCAAAAATGGGAGAAGGGCCTGGCAATCCACTCCCAAGGCAATCCCGAAACAGCCACTGAAAACCCTATGAGGGTCGCTATGAGTCGGATACTGACTCGACAGCACCTAACAACAACAACAATGTCCATACAAAATAGTACATGCATGGTCATAGCTTGTTGCTGTTGTCAGGTGTTGTCAAGTTGTGTCTGACTCATAGTGACTCTTACAGGGTTTTGAATGGTTGATTGTTTTGGGATTGCCTTGGGAGTGGATTACCATGTCCTCCTGTTTTTGCAGTGCTGGGAATCAAACTTGGGACCTCAGAGACTGCAGGGCGGTGCTCTACCAACTGAGCTAAATCCCAGCACCATGGTCACAGTAGCATTATTTATAATAGCGAAAATGGGAAAACAACACAAATGACTATCAGCCGAGGAATGAAATTTTTAAAATGGAGCATATTCATGTATCGGATGGAATAGTATTCAGCCACAAGAAGGGATAAAAGTGCATGCAAATGGAACAAGTACAAGCTGTAATACAGAGGAAGCTCTATACTAAGTGGCATTATATTAAGTGAAAGAAAACAGTCACAAAAGAGCACTTATATGATTCTATTTATATGTAATGCCTGTTGCTGTTGTTAGGTGCCACTGAGTCGGTCCTGACTCACAGAAGCCCTCATGGGGTTTTCAACAGCTGTTTCAGAATTGCTTTGGGAGTGGATTGCCACATCCTTCTTCCATTTTTGCAATGCTGGGGACTGAACTAGATCCTCAGAGTATGGAGCAGACCTCTACTAACTGAGCTAAACCCCAGCTAATGTAATGTCTAGCATCAGGCAAATCCATAGAGACAGGAAGCAGATTACTTGCTGCCAGAGGGTAAGAGGAGGGGAAATGATAATCAGTACAGGGCTTCCTTTTGAGGTGATGAACATGTTCCGCAATTAGGTGGCAGTAATGGTTATACAACTCTATGTATACTAAAAATCACCAACTATATACTGTTGCTGGGTGTGGTGGTGTACACATGCCATCCCAGCATTAGAAAGGCCAAGGCAGAGGGATTGATGAAAGTTCAAGCCCAGTCTGGTCTACCTAGCGAGTTCCAGGCCAGCCTGGGCTGGGCTATATAATGAGACTCTGTCTCAAACAACAACAACAACAACAACAACAACAACAACCCACCCCAAAAAAACACGTGGTTAATTGCATTTGGACAAGGGGGAAAAAGGTCGTTTATATGAATTACATTTCAACGAAACTATTATTTCATAACCACAAATATGAATCCTACTTTTAAATTTTTATCTGATAATCTGGGAATACTCACCTCATTTTTTCCATTTTTGTTATTGTTACCCTGTGAAATCATTTTTTCTAGGACAGCAAGAAGATGCAACGCTTTCTCAGCCTGGTAGGTTAATATATATAGGTCTACAAGCAAAAAGCACACTGCTTGGGCAAATTTTTCTTCTGCCAAGGAAAAAACAACAACAACAAATAAGAAAAGTCACAACCCAAAGTCAGGTGCACATCTCAGCCTACCCTCCCAAACGAGGAGCACCCTCTGAAGAACGGGGCCCCAGTCTTTACTTGAACCAGTGGACCAGTCTGAGCCTCAAGTGAGCGTAGCTTGCTATGCCAACAATGCCAGTTCTCCTGGGGTCTCAAAACCTCTTAGGGACTCAGTGACTGAACCTTCTCTGTAGAATATTTACCAAATGCCAGCACACAGAATGAAGAGTATTAACTCAGATGGAGAGAAACCTGAATTCCAGTACTTGCTCTGCCTCTTCCTAGATATGGGATCTCTGCACATCCCTCAACTTTATGTAAGACCTCAGCTGCCTCTCCTGGAAAACAGGAGAATGCTTTACCTACTTGAAGGACAGGCTCTCTCAAGTTTCCTTCTAACTACGCAAAACTGTGTGCTCTATGAAACAGATTTCCTTTGTAGGTTACAGAGACGGGAAAAAAGAAACAATTTGGTTATGGAAGCAAAAGCAGCAACGTGTGGAGTGGAGCACCTGAGATGGCCAAGAGGAAAACACAGGTCAGCTGGTGTGACATCAACTGTTGTCTTTTCCTTTCAAAAAAGATAAAAGGAAGGCTATACAGAAAAGTTACAGTCTGAAGGGCAGCTGCTATGACCTAGAATAGAAAACTTCAAAAGCCTCGGAAGAGAGGCATCACTTACAACTGAAGCTGGCCACTGCAAGGGCTCCTCTGCCACCCTGCGCACCAAGTCTTCCTTCTGCCCCGTCGCAGCTCTCCTTTTTCCTCCCCTTCTCCCTCCTAGAGCCCCACCAGCCTCTGCTGTTGCTCCTACAGCCCCACGCTCCCCCCAGGCCTCTGTGCCCCCGAACCCTGGCTGGCCTGTTTTCTCCTGGCGTCTCCTGACTTGCATCTTTTCTTTATTCTGATCTTTCTTCCCACACTGATTCAGCCGAGGCCTTGTTTAAGCACCATCTCTGGAAGGATCATCCCTAGTCAGTCTCTATCTTGCCCAATGTCAGCTTTACGTCAAGCAGGAAGCTCCCTCACAGTATATAGCTGTTTTCTCTCTCCCTTAACTAGGGCAAAGACTCTCTGTTTTCCACATTGCAATGTCCTCAAATCCCGACAGTGTCTGGCTCATAGCCTTGGTCCACGTGCTCAATAAATACATGTTGTATGAAGAATTCAAGTAGTTACAATCCCAATTTTGGTGTGCTGGAGAAAGCAAAACGATGGAGACAGCAAAAAGACTGAGGTTTGTGGGCAGAGGGGGACAAATAGGCAGAAAACCACTTTCAAGACAGTACACACACTCTGTGTGATACTAAATGGACATAAGTCCCAATCCACAGAATGTGCCACAGTGGAGTAAACCCTAACGGACAGTGCAGCCTCGGAGGCTGTGGAAGCCATCGTGGGCTCAGCAAGTGTGACATGGAGACTGGGACACTTACCAAGGGAGATGGTAACGGGGAGGTTATGGGTAGGGGTGCAGCACGTGGGGAATCTAAACTTTCTTCTCAATTTTGCTAAGAACCTAAAACTGCTCTAAAGAAATAAAATCTTTTTTTTTTTTAAGAATTAAACAAAAATAACCAAAATTATTTTTTAAGAAGAGAATTGGACCTGAACATGGACTATACTGACTGCTGGACTCTGCTCAGCCACAGCAGAGTGGGCCATTATATCTGACGTTCCACTACATGGAAGGAACCAGTCACTATTACACAGTCCCCTCTCACCAATGTCTCTGCTGCCCTGCCTGTCCAGCTGCCAAGCCCTAAGGATTAGGGGAAAGTAAGAAGTACCTCAAAGCAGCTCTGCTAGCTGTCATTAAAATGAACCCTGCTTTCTTCCCATAGCCCCACCCCACCTGCCCCACAGTAACCACACCAGTGAGCAGGTGCTCATGAACTAGGAATTCCGTGATGTTGAGTTTAACACAAGGAACCAAGGACAGTAACCCAAACATGGGAGGCACAAACGAAAGCGTGCAGCTTGCAGGCTGGACACGAACCCTATCCACTGCCTCTGGGCCCAGCTTTCCTTTCCCTCTACTCTGTTGGCTCCCCTGGCTCCTTCGCCCTGACCTTTCTTACTGTTCCTGCTTGAAGTCAGGAGCACAAGCCAGTTAAGACCACAAAGAGCAAACACAGCTCTGCACTACCACCCCCATACTGCCTGCAAAATCCCAGTTAGCCAACAGGCAAAATGAAATACCACAATGTCCTCTAACATTCCAATACACCCCCTCCCCAAGGGCACTAGAGTGAGGAATCCAGTTCATTAAAGTAATGCTTAGACAGCAAAGAAAAATGGTAAGTCTTTCTAACACTTCCCAACAATCTTTCTAAAAGTCATCTTCAAGACTTAGGTGGGAACAGAGTGCCAAAAGGAAATTTGGATTCATCTATGTCATAGTATTTTTATCTGTTCTAAAAATTAATTCAGAAAAGCTGATGCAGTCTTTTATTTCTTTAAATATTGATTCTGATCAATATTTATTGATTCTGATTTAGGTTATCTAGGTAAAAGTATAATGGGAGAAGGACATTGACAGTCCACTGCAGAAGTAATCCTGAAACAATCAGCCATTGAAAACCCTATGAGGGTCGCTATGAGTCTGACATGACTTGATGGCACCTCACCACCACAAGATAAAAATATGAGAAAATTTTGCAACTATGAAAGGATAAGGACATTTCTAACTTGGCAGATAACATACCAAAAGGTTCTATAAATTGATAAAGTTTTTCACCAACTGATATTGCTTCTGTATACTGCCGCAGATGATAAAGAATGACTGCTTGATTATAATACAACATACTGTTTTCAACATCATCTAATCCATCCATTTCTTCAACAGTTGAGTGGACCTATAAAACAATCAATGTAGAATGTGTTCTAACAATAGTTATGAAATAAAGAGCAAAAGTGAAAGAATTCATATGAACAGAGAGGAACACAGGCCAACATTTCCTTCCTTCCTTCCTTTCCCTTCTCTTATAGGGCCTCGTGCATGTGTGCAGCATGTCTCACTTCTCCCCCAGGAATTTTAACAGGATTTAAAAATTACTCTACTCATACAGAATTATGAAAACTCTGAAGAGATCACTTATTTCTGTACCACATTTTAAGGTGATACAGTACGGCAGTAGTCCTCAAACTTTTTGGCACCAGGGACTAGTTTCAAGGAAGACAATTGTTCCACGGGGTAGGGGTGTGGTTTCAGGATGGTTCAAGCAATGGTGAGTGGCTGCAAATACAGAAGTGTCGATGCTCATACCCGATGTGTAGCCCAGTCCCTAATAGGCCACAGCCCAGTATTGGTCCATGGCCCAAGGGTTGGGCACCCCTGTTGAGTGGTATAAAAGTCTTTATGAACCCCTACAGTACGAAGCAGTAATGAAAAGTTCTGGCTCCAAAGTCAAAAAGAATTGAGTTTATGTTACTCTTACTACTTAAAAGCTTGGCATCTTTGGATAACTTACATTGCTATCTGTCCCTCAAGCTTTCACATTCATAAAATGAGAAAAATTACAGTAGCTGCTTCATGGGGCTACTGAGAAAAAATGGGATCGCACATATAAGGTTCTGGCAGAACCCTGTCACAGAGTCTGTGTCCCCAGTGACCTGTAAGCCCCATCAGTGTCCATCCTCTGGAACATCAAAGCTCCAGCCCTATGACCTGAGAAATGTTGTTATAGCCAAAACAATGACCAATTAAGATCCCAAAGAAGATGGAAATCAGAGTATTTTCTATTTAATCATCTCCTGATCCAAAATGCCACAACAACCACTATTATCAATCACTAAGATATATCACAGCAGTTAAGGTTCTTCATATAGTTCTACTTGAATTCCTTCTCAAAACTCCAAAGCTCATTTAAATTTGGTATATTAGGCCAGGCTCTGTGGCACACACCTGTAATCCCAGTAACTCGGGAGGTGGAGGCAGGAAGATCCCAAGATTGGGGTTAAAGGCAGTCTATGTAATTTAATGAGACCCTGTCTCAAGGTAAAAAATGAAAAAGGGGCAGAGGGTGCATCTCAGTGGCAGAGCACTGGCAAAGCATGCAACAGACTCTGGATTCAGTCTCCTATTCCTCCAGGAGGACCCTACTACTGCAATCAATCAATAAGTTTGGTATACTAATCTATTTGGTTCAAGTTGATTAAAAACACAATAGAAAAAACCACACACAATATTCCTTTTGCTTCCTGGAATAATAATTTTATATGGAAAAAATTAATGCCAACAAGTATTTTAGATACATTAGAAATTGTGCCATCAATATTAGATAAGAAATCCCATTTATTCTCCTTAACTATTTGTATTTCACAAAGTAACACAACAATTTTTTTAGAGTTAAATTTATCACCTGATTCTTCAGCTGGTTAAGTGTTTGTCTCAAATTATCTGTTGTTGTTTGGTTACTTTTAAAAAACTCAGCTACTGCTGTATTCAAAATTATCTTATAATCATCTTTGTTTATATCTTGTAGACAGGCAAGGTGTTGTAGACAGGCATCATAATTTCCAGACTAAAAAAAAAAAAAAAAAGCAAAACAAAAAACCACACACACACACACACAAAATTACATACCAGCTTTAAGAACAATACATCATTTCCAAGTATATTTCACTAACTTTTACCTTAGAAATTCTTATAGAGTTCCCCGAAACACATTAGGTGAAGTCACTAAATAAACCAATATTCACATCAACTAAGAAGCTGTGGACATTTATTTCCTAAGACTCAAGCTCTGACTGGCAGATATTCCTATAATCCATGTATGTGATACAGTAGATACACTGAGCCTGTTACTGCTCACAAGATATAAATAGCTGAGGCTAGCCAAGAGAGAAAATATAATTACTCTACATTTTAATTTCTAAGAAATATACTTTGAAAATATAAGTATCAAATGCTTCTTACATGCATTTAGCTTAATAATCAAATAAGGTATTTAAAATATCATTTAATGTCAGAAAAACTGAAATTCTAAAAACAAACTTCGGGGGTTCCACTTTAAAGTACACTTAAGACAGAATTGAACAGAGGGGTGAAATAGACTGACCCACATAGTTACAAATCTAAATTTAAAAGACTCAGAAACAACAGCGTGAGTTAAAACATGCTTATGAAAACACAAAACTTTAAAATGGCCCAAAGTACTTCCATTACGTTTACCATATTCAGTCCAACTCTAAAATGCACTTTCATTTTTAAATGAAACCTGCTTCCCTGTAAACATAACCCTTGAATTATCATGGAATAAATATCGTAAGTGTAACAGTTCACGGTGAGGAGCAGTAGTGGACAGTCCTACTGTGAGCCGATGAGGGAAACGCTTCTTACTGCGAAAGCCTGGAATGCGCTGGCCGAAAGTTCCTTCTCCTGGTCTGCGGCCCCCGAGGCTGGGCCCGCCCCTTCCCGCGGCTCTGCTGCCTCATCTGCAGACACACCAAGGATTCCAAAGTGTCAGAAATGCAATTGTACAGTGACTTTGTCCCCAGTTCCTTATGTCTCCTCGCTGCTCTCTGGTGCTGGGGATGATTCCCATGCCCTATCACTGAGCTGCACCCCCCAGCCCGAGTTCTTCCAACGTTCTCGCCACAGTGAGAGTCTCGGCATGTACTAATTAGTGCTGTAACAAAGTCGTCACTCTTCTCAAACTGGGAATGCTTCCCTTGGCCATGGTAATATACAATGAAAACCAAGTCACTGATGTGGACGAAAAGCTGTTGATCAAGACATTCAGGTGCAAGCTGGGCGCGGCAGCATATGCTTGAAATCCCAACAACATGGAAAGCTGAGGCCAAAGGATCGAGAGTTCTATAGAGGCAGCTTGAGCAACTTAGCAAGACCCTGTCTCAAAATAAAAAAATTTGAGGTCAGGGACTTAGTTCACTAGTAAGTGCTTGCCTTGCCAAGTACAAGGTCCTGGGTTCGTCCTCAGCACCATAAAAAAGAAAGAAAGAAAGAAAGAGAGAGAGAGAGAGAGAGAGAGAGAGAGAGAAAGAAAGACAGGCAGGCAGGCAGGCAGAGGAAATTATAAATATATCTACAATGCCTTCAGGTGGTTTTGTAATCTACTTGGAAAGCAATGACATCTAACAATTAGACAATTACATTGATAACGGTTCTCATTTAATTTCCAGGCAAAGCAGGTTTCACATGTTTAGAAATCCAAAACCTAATGATTAACATATTTAAAAAACTTCTTTAATATGATTAAGTGTCCAAGTATGTTCTAATTAAACATTAATGATTCTGTTTAGCTGGAACTTCTACATCTTACTTCCACAATTTACTATTTAAAATCAGATTTTCAGCAGGGGGCAGTGGTGCACACCTGTAATCCCAGCAATGGAGCCAGGAGGATGGAGAGTTTTAGGCCAGAGGCAGCCTGCATAACTTAGCAAGACCCTGACTCAAAAAAAAAAAAAAAAAAAAAAAAAAAAAAAAAAAAAAAAAAAAAAAAAAAAAAAAAAAAAAAAAAAAAAAAAAAAAAAAAAAAACCACCAGGACTAGGGGTGCAGTGAGATTGCAAGGCCCTCAGCTCAAACTCCAGGTACTACAACCCCAAATATATTACAACATATATATGTGTATACGTACATATGTTTATGTTTGCATGTATATGTATGTGTTGGGAGAAGGATGTGACAGCCCACTCCCAAAACAGCCACTGAAAAACTCTATAAGGGTCGCTATGAGTCAGATTCAATTTGACAGCACCTAACAATATGTATGGGTATATATGTATATACAGACATATATGTAGATACAGACATATATGTATATATTATAATACTTACATCTGCATTTTAAACATGAATTTTTTTTCTTTTTTAACAGTACAGAAGGATTCAACTCAAATCCTTGCATATACTTTCCAAGTGCTCTACCACTGAGCTGCACCCCCAGCCATTTTTATTATGTATGTTATTTTTATTTTATTTTGTATGTGAGACAGGGTCTCGCTAAGTTAGATAGGTTGTCTGTGGCCTCGAACTATCAATCCTCCTGCCTCTGCCTCCCAAATTGCTGGGATTACAGGCATGCACCACTGTGCCCGGCTAACCATACAAATTAATGATGAAATTAGATTTAGTGTGACTTGATTATGGAACAGCTCCTTAGATCACTATGAGACTCCTAGAAGAATGCACACCCTTTTAAGAATCATCACGCACACCAAGAACCTGATATCTAAGACTTGCCTGCCTTATAAAAAAGGCATTCTGGGGCTGAAAGTATAGCTTAGTACAGTGTGTGTTAGAATAGTGAGGTCCTGGGTTTGATTCCTTGACAGTCCCCACCCAAAGGCATTCTGGTACTTGGGTTAACAGGAAATTTTATTTCTGGTAATTAAAGTTAACACATAAATCAGTATTTCATTTCTGCTTCAGCATGCAGATAAATAAGAGAGTCCTAATAGCAGAAAAACTAACAGCTTAATAGAGAAAGTTTACTAGTTTAAAAGGACAGTGTTAAGCAGCTTTTTCTTTAGAAAACAGTAACAATGAGCCGGAGGCGGTGGCGCACGCCTGTAATCCCAGTGGCTCGGGAGGCGGAGGAAGGAGGATCGCAAGTTCGAGACCATAGGCAGTCTGCGTAATTTAGGGAGACCCTGTCTCCAAAAGTAAGAAAATGGGCTGAGGGTGCAGCTCAGTGGTCCAGCACTTGCAGAGCATGCAAGCGCAAGGCCCTGGGTTCAACCCCCAGTACCACACACACAAAAAAAACATAACAATGAGTTTGACTACAAGACTACAAACTGATCACACAATATACGTTTTGGAAAAAACTTTCGGGTGCACAAAACCAGTAAGGACCAATTACATACATGTATAAAAACAGGACCCAGGATTTTAGGACACCTGGAAGCAAAGTATAAATCTCCATTTAAGCAGAACCCTCAACTTCTTTTATATTTGTCACAAGTTTTTTTTTTTTTTCCCCCTGGTACTGGGGGTTGATCCCAGGGTCTCGCACTTGCATGCTTTGCAAGTGCTGGACCACTGAGCTTCACCCCCAGCCTTTTTTTTTCCTTTACATTCTGAGACAGGGTCTCGCTAAGTTACACAGACTTCCTCTGGTCTCAGACTTCCTCTGGTCTCGAACTTGCCATTCTCCTGGCTCCGCCTCCCAAAGTGCTGGGATTACAGGCATGCACCACCATGCCCAGCTAATCACAAAAATTTAAAAGTGTACATAAGTTCTCTTTCTTTCCTTTTTTTTTCTTTCTTTTCTCCCCCCCCCCCTTTCTTTCGAGACAAGAGTTTTGCTGTTTAACTCAGGCTGGCTTTGAACTCACTACGTAGTCCAGGCTGACCCTGAACTCATGATCTTCCTGCCTCAGCCTCCTAAGTCGTGGGATTAGAGGTGTGTACCACCATGTCTGGACCATAAATATTCTACATGTTTATCATTTATTTTCTCCCATAAGGAATTGTAAAAACTTAAGCTAAATGCCAAAAATTCTTGGCTTGCCATCAAGTTTTCACCATACCTTCTTCTAAAATGTACTCTCTCTAGATTGGATGACATTCATCAATGAGACAGCACAGTTGCCAGAGTGACTTAGAAACAGATCAAAGGGAAACACCCAACAACTGAACAGGAGCTTTGAAGTTTCTATTCTCCACTAAAAGCAGAATGGATAACATAGCCGCAGCTGTCAGTTATCCCCGAGAAATGTGAAAGTCCCCTAAAATTCTCCAGCGAAGAAGTCAATTTCAAGATGAAGAAATAAATTGGACTCTAAGGCTGACAAAGCCTACAGCCATAACATCCTGGCGTCGGACCTTGGCAGAACGGAAGCTAAGCCGGTCAGGCATGGCTAGTCCTTGGATGGGAGACTGCCTGGAAATACTGGATGGTGAGGCTTGGCAGAAGGACCTGGCAGCCCAATTCCAAAACAATCAGCCACTGAAAACTCTATGAATAGTAGAGAAGCACTGACAATAGTGTTGAGCATGGCACAATGTCAGGTACTGTTTCATCCTGTTGTACATTGGGTTGCTATGAGTGGGACCTAATTTGACGGCACCTACCAACAAGGCTGACAAAAGACTCTGAAGTTCTACATTTATTTCGGAAAACTGAGCTCAATAAATAATCTTTTATATATTGACCAACCATTTTTCTACATTCTTTTACTTCAGTTACTCTGAAATTTTTATTAAATTTTCTTTAAAAAATACACTTCAATGGGATTACTACTTTATTTTCCTTATTGTATATCAGTATACTTTTCAAGTTTCTTTAAGGGATTGGTATTAACATTTGTAATCAGTTTTTCAAACATTTTAAAAACATTCATTGCTGGACACTGTGGCACATGCCTATAACCTCAGCACTCAGCAAGTAGAGGCAGGATTGTGGTTCAAGGCCAGTCTGGGCTAGATGGTATATTCCAGACCACCCTGGGCTATACAGACCCTGATTCAAAGTAAAAAAAGTCATTATTTGTAACTGACATCTTACCAGACAGAGTCTGCACATAATTCCACAATGTGTCTTTACTTGGCCAAAAGTAGTCTCCATTGCCAATTGAAAGCGTATATGCCCGCTCATCCATGAACCTGACTTTCCTTCTATTTTGGCTTAATGAACATGGTTGACCTTCTAGGCGTACAGAACTCTTTGACCCACAAACCTCGACACTCCTTAAGCCAACTGATTTCATGTCTAGCCAGACAGATGTATTTAGGTTTCAACAAAGTAGAAAAGAAATGCACCGCCTTTTCAAAGCTGAAAAATTCAGTTAACTGAAAGCACAGACATATTCCACTACAGAATGTTAACAATTCAAGTGTGACTGGAGGATGACTGGAAACTATGCCTTCAAAACACAGCCCCAATGATGTTCACAAAAAGGGAAATTTCCAAAGAAAAAAAAGGAATACGAATGGCCTAAGGAAACTGACATTATTGTCACAAAATACTGACGATGCTTTTGTGAAGGAAAGCTTTAAATAAGTTTGTCAAATGCTTTAACAATATTCATTGCTGGGTGCCCTGGCACATATCTCTAATTCCAGCAACTCAGGAGAGGCAGGAGTCTCATGAGTTTGAGGCCTGAACCAGCCTGCCCAGGTTACTGAGACCCTGACTCAAAATTAAAAATAATTTACAAAAAGGTGCTGCAGGTGAGTGGTAGAGCACCTGCCTAGGACACACAAGGCTCTAGGGCCACTCCTAATAGTACAAAAATGAAAACAAAAACAGAGCCTTTTTAAAGGAGCACAATAATAATTCAGGCTCAGGCTCACTACAGTCACCACACAGCAGAGTTAGGACACTTCACATGCGGTTTCTACTGCCTAAACAAGAAATCCAACTTATCAAAACCTGTACGTAAGTGGCTGATTTTTTACACAGTGCAGAGAAGTAACAGGGGACCAAAGGAGCACACTTCTACAGGCCCAGTTTTCCCAGGGGTTCCCAACCCTGGGTCCATGGTCTGTAAGAAGTGGGAACTAGGAACCAGGCTGTACAGCAGGAAGTGGCAGGTGAGCAAGCAAAGCTTCTTCTGTATTTACAGTGCTGGGTATTTACAGCGCTCCTTATGTTTGAATCATTCTGAAACCCGCCACCCCTACCTAGTCTGTGGAAAAACTGTTTTCTGCAGAACTGGCCCCTGGGGACTGCTGCTCCAGGCCACTGCTCCCTTCAATGGACAAGAGATGCTGGAGATGGGCATGGTGGTGCACGTCTGTAATCCCAGCGGCTTGGGAGGCGGAGCCAGGAGGATTGCAAGTTCAAGACTAGAGGAAGTCTATGTAACTTAGTGAGACCCTGTCTCAGGAAGTAAGGAAAAAAAATAAAAGGGCTGGGGGTGCAGCTCAGTGGTCCAGCACTTGGAAAGCATGCAGGCGTGAGGCTCCGAGGTCAACCCCTAGTACCACAAAAAAAAAAAAAAAAAAAAAGAGGAGCTGGAAAGATAGGAAAAGACGTCCCAGGGCCCAAAGGATAAGCTAAGCTATTCACAAACAGCAATGCTACAGACTCAGACATCTTGTCCAGTACTACAGAACTAGAGGGACTCCACAACACCTAACACTTTATGGCAGTTGTGCAAAACAGAAGATGACCACTGCCAATTGAGTGCATGCCTACGAGTGGTATTTAGGCAGAAGCCTCGTCTATCTTCAAGCCTTTACTTTCTACATAGCCATCTTATTCTACTTGGAAGTCTAATTTGAAAAGGGCTGTGATGAGTATTTGAACTCATTTACAAAGTCAAAAACCTTCAAACATAAAATTTTAACTAGTTAGAAAATTTTAATGCATTCTAGGTGGGAATGTTTAACTTTTTAACATGCAAGGCCCTGGGTTTGATCCCCAGCACTGAAGAAAAAAATTACTGAGTTAAATACAGTACATCTTAGGTGTCCTTTAAAACTTTTGTGTTGCTGCATTTGAGGACAGGGTCTCCTCATGCAGCCCAGGCTGGCTTTGAGCTCCCAACCCTCCTGCCTTGGTCTCAAGGGCTGGGGTCTTAGGGGTGGTCCTGTGCTGGCCTAAGTGCACATCAGTGCCCATGCAGTACTATAAAGCCAGTAAGGTGGAAACTGAAACTCACAAGCAGCCATCAACCATTCAGTCAACTATGTACACTAAGTTCGAATCATAAGACCAAAGTATTACTCTAAATTTTGTTATTAGTAATTTTTTGTTAGTGTACAAGATAATAGGTTTCATTACAACACTTTCATACATACAACTCAATGGCATCTAACAACATGTAAGTAGGAATAGTTTCCCACAATATGGCTTATAAACTTAAACCAATAAACAGCCCCCTAGTCATCTGGACCTTATTCTTCAACTACGCATATACAGCTCTTACCAAAGGAAGTTGCCTGTTGCAGTAGCTCTGTGGCATCTGATTCCGTCAAGATCTCAGAAGCTAACCAGGGTCGGCCCTGGTTAGTACTTGGATGGGAGACTGCCTGGGAACACCAGATACTGTAGCTTTGGGAGAAGAACCTGGCAAGCCCTTCCCTAAAATCAACCCACCATTGAAAACCCTATAAATAGCAGAGAAGTACTGACAATAGTGTTTTGCCTGTTGTAGGTAGGGTTGCTATGAGTTGGATACTGACTTGACAGCACCTAACAACCGCCACCACCACCAAAGGAAGTATAACTGTGATGTCTGTCCCCTCTATGGGATTTAAGAGCAAGTCCTCAAAGGAAAGTAGTGGGTGATACTCATTTCTTCAACACCTAAAGCAGTGCCTGCACCCACTCTTTATAAATGAATGAGCAAGGAGAAGGTGGCTTTATGACTGAGGGAGGTCTAAAAATGTAATTCCAAGCAAATAAGTACAATGATGCAGGCAAGTAGGAATGGTGAACTTGGGGGACCGATGCAATGTTCTAAATTAAGGAGGAAGATGTGGGACTCTTTGCCCAGCCTTGGGACTGGCCATGCTTGTTACTTGCCTGTAGCCTTCCTCCTACCCACCCCTCTATTTCATCTGGTTCATTCCTTCACTTCATTCAGATCTCTGCTCAAATATACTTCCCAGAGGCTTTCTCTGACCAACCTATCTAAAATTCTATACACACACGCTCATCCTCACTTTTTTTTTTTTTTTTTTTGGCGGTGGTTCTAAGAGGGGGGCACTGAACCCAGGGCCTTGTGCATACTTTGCAAGTGCTCTGCCGCTGAGCTGCACCCCCAGCCAATTTTTAATTTTTTAAGTTGAGAGAAGTGCAGGCTAACTTCTAGAGGTGTGAAGAGAGATGGGGCAGAGAAATAGACATAAAGTTTCCCAATTCACTCTTGTAAAGATGTGAAGGGAATCCGTAGGGCTGTATGTATGTATGCATGTATGTATATGTTTTACCATACTTGGGAGGTGAACCTAGAGCGTAGCATGTATTTTGCAAGAGCTGTACCACTGGAATGCACTTCCCACCCCATTTTTTATTTTGAGACAGGGTCTCCCTTAATTGCACAGGCTGCTTCTGGCCTGGAACCTGCAGTCGTCCTGCAGTGGCCTCCTGAGTCGCTGGGATTACAGGGGTAAGCCACCACGCTTGGCTTATCCTTACTTTCTAACTTGATCTTTTGTTTGCTTGTTTTCTTTTTAGCAGAAAACTATTGAAGAGATTCTCTGATGGTTTTATTCTTCTGTATCTGTATTAGGACTCACTTTAACTTCAAATAGAAGTTTATTTGTTAGCTGATGAGATCAGAACCCACTAAAAAAAAAATCTACAGCATTTAGGGATATATTTCCTTTGCAATTTCACTGTAGAAAGTTCACTGACCACTTCAGCCTTGCCACTTAAGTTCCTTCTAATAACATCCGAATGCTCGAGAGAATATTTCCTTCCAGGAAACATTTGCCAGGTCTTCCCAGAAGTGGCAACGGGAAGAATTTTACGTTCCTAAATGGGGATGATTCTAGGAATGGGGCAAGGAATCCGTAAAGAAAATCCCCGCGATTAAATACCCGCCTCGAGGCGCTGTCGGCAGCTGAGGGCAGAGCAGAGGGAGAGTGAGACCCCACGCCTGCTTAAGCACGCGGTTCTCGCACAGCTAACTGCACAGACGGTGACAGCCCCGTGAGTGCCCGGGCCGTCCAGGAGCCGGGGCGGCTGGACTCAGCTGAGCCCCCCACGCAGCTACCGTGGAGAGAGAGGAAGGGCGGGTAGCAGGGGTGCAGCTGCAGCGGGGAGGAAGCTTCCGGCCCCAGCGAGACCGCGCGCGGGGGAGCACCGCGGGCTCACCTGCCGGCCTGTCCGCGGCCATCTTCCCGCCTCGGCTTGGGTTTTTCCCTGCAGGCGGCGTGGCCCCGATCCCGCCGCCGGGCCGGCCGCGGCCCTGGACCTCGGGGACGACTGCGAGCCCACCGCGGCTCCGGACTCCAGTTCCTGCCCGGGCAGCGCGGGACAACGGCCGGCTCAGGAAGTGACGAACGCCGGCGCGCGTCGTCTAGCAACACAGGCAGCCCCCAAGCTCCCGCCATGTACAGCTTCCGCCCTGCGGCTGCCGTGCTCGCGTCACTTCCTGGGCGGGGCCAGCCCCGGGACGCCGGCGTGGGAACTGTGTTCTGCCCCGCCCCATGCTAGCGGCCCTTCAGGCCCCCGCCCTCAGGGAGTGCGTGCGCGGGTCGGGTCTGAAATGCGCGCCACCTCCCGCCCTGGGAACGGCCTGGGCGGGCCTCAGGGCTTCGCGCACCTGCCTTTTGCTTGTCCCGTAGGTGTCAGAGGAGCCCCACCAGAGGTTTCTGTGCCAACCTCGGAGCTTCACTAGGCCCGTAGTTATGGGCTTCCCACAGCAGCCCTGTGACCAAGGCGTTGTTGCAGTTCCCCGTTTAAAAAACAGCACTTTTAGGGGTGCAAAATAAAGGGTGCAACTATGAAAATCCCACTGTGAATCTCACTGTGCTGGATGCAGCATTAAAAAAAACCATTCTGTACTTCATGGATATCTACACTGATTGATACATGTTAATCAAAAAGTCTTTGTATAATTAAAGAGAAGAAAGTGTCAACAATCCTATTTTGATCATTATACACTGTGCATATGAACTCAATTATTTTATACCCCACAAATATGTACAGTTAATATATTAATAAAAATCTTGCTAAAAATCAACACTTTTCAATTTTAGAATGGCTTTAGGGTTTGTAGGAAAGTTGCAAAACTGGTTCACAAGTGTTCTATACTCATTTAGTTTTCTTTATTGTGACAGTCTTTATTACATTACTAAGTACGTTGGTCACATCCAAGAAACCAGTTTGGTGCATTACTATTTACTAAACTCCACATATTATTTAGATTTCATTGGATTCCTTTTTCTGTTCCAAGATCACAGCTTTTGGGGGGAGGAGCACTAGGGGAGTTGAACCCAGGGCTTCACACATACTTTGCCAGTACTCTACCACTGAGATGCACCCCCAGCCCACCTTTTATTTTTTATTTTGAGCCATGGTTTTGCTAAGTTACAGGTTGCCTCTGGCCTCAAACCTGCAATCCTCCTGCCTCAGTCTCCAGGGTGAGGGATCACAGGCATGCACCACCATGTCTGGCTCGAAACTGCTCTTTGGAAGCAAGACACTAAGTGCTGGGCATGCTCACGGTGCGGAGGGGGTGTTTAAACAATGCCTCCTGCAGCAGCGAGTATGTATAGAATCTTCAGCACCAAAGCTCCAGGCAAATGCTGTGGAAGCCCTCTTGAACCACCTAGTGCAGCCTGGCTGTCAGCTGAATGCAGCCACCTGAATAATCCTTGCTAATACAACTCAAAGTAGAACCCAGCTCGGTGGTGCATGCCTGTAATCCCAGCAGCTCAGGAGGCGGAGGCAGGAGGATCTCAGGTTGGAGACCAGAGGCAGTCTGTGTAATTTCGCGAGACCCTGTCTCAAAAAGTAAAAAAGAAAATGGGCTCGAGGTGGCAGCTCAGTGGTCCAGCACTTGCAGAACATGTGAGCATGAGGCCCTGGGTTCAACCCCCAGCATCTAAAAACAAAAACAAAAACAAAAAAAAACTCAAAGTATAAAGACTGCCCAGCTACCCTGAGTTTAACCCAGTTAATGTCAGTTCATCTAAAAGATCCTCAGACCAGCTGAAGGGCCTAGCTGCAGGCATCTAGGGTCAAAACCTATAAACACCTCTCCCTCCAGTGGCGGAGTCCGGTGGCAGCGCACAAAAGTAGCACCTCTCTGGGGAAGGGAAAGGAGGAAGAACTCGTCATTAGCATCGGACCTATCTATTTAGTGTCTTCCACATCTTTGCATCCTTCAGTGACACCTTTGCCCTGTCATCGATCTTCCTGGCAAGGAAGGAAAGCACCTGCTACGTGAAGGGGGAAGACCAAGGCTGACCGCGATGAGTCCTTCTGGTCCACTGCCACGTGAGCTGCCCACGATGTTGCCCAGAGTCGCAAGGGCTGGGCATCCCTGCCCTACATATCAAACTCTGAGCCATAGGCAGAAACAGGCCCAGGATCCCTGGACCTGGGGCCCTGCCAGCCCTCAGAGCCCTTGCTTGTTATGGTACGAAGCACAGGTGGCTTGAGGGTGTCATCCTCATCCCCTCTGACAGCACTGCACAAGGGAGGTCGCTGTGGTTGCCATCTGTGAACTAGACTCCTCAAATTATTTCCTGTTACTAAATTTCTTTGTGAAAGCTATTAAAAAAATAAAACAAAAACCCTAGAGTCATCTTTTACACTTTACCCTCCATTGCCTGTTTCTGAAGCCACGGCTCCACCTGTTCCAAGACTTCACATTCAGCCTTGGCATTGGCTTTGAAAGGTATTGGTCACGTGTGTCGCTTGCATATTATATATGTGTTAAACAGTACTGCTTCATACCTGTGTGGCTTTGCTTCTATATTCCTAACTTTGTGGTTGTTGTTAGGTATCATCGAGCCCAACTCATAGCAACCCTCTTTCAATAGCTGATTGCTTCAGGAGTGGATTGCCATGTCCTTTTCCTGTTTTTGTAGTGCTGGGGATCAAACCCAGGTCCTCAGAGAGTGTGGAGCAGCACTCTACCAACTGAGCAACCCCAGCCTCATTTTCCTTACTGAAAAACATAAATTTACCATTGATCACTAGGTGGTACCATGTCACAAATTATACCACATCTAGGGTAGACATTTTAAGATCAGTTTCTTAGTTTGAGAGCACTTGAGCTGACTAAGATATTTTCCTCAAAAGAGTCAAGTCTAAACGTGTGGATCCAGTCCCAACATGGATTTAAAGACCTTACTGAATGATACACACAAGTGGCTGTGGAGTACCACTGCCTGGGGCTGCCCCTCACTGTCCTCTGTGCAGCCTGCATTAGTTGGCTATCTGTTGGGGACTGGCCACTGTCCCCCATGGAAATGAATCTTCTGTCTCTCTCAGGACCGCATATCCCGGTGCACATGGATCTTATGCCTCTCCTCCTCTGGTGACTCAGTCTTGGAACTTTGCCACCCATGGGTACTCCTGCCACCTTTGCCCTCCTGCTTATCAGGAAGACAGAGGAAGAAGGGTAGGACCACAGAGATGAGGTGTCAAGCCTGTGGCGGTCATGGCAAGGAACCCAAATGGAAATAAATCAAGTGACCTTGTCCTGTGGCTCATGGCTCCAGTGTAACTTCCTCTGGTGAAGGCTGCTGGACCTTGGTCACCTGTAGCAGATCCTGGGAAACCCAACCCAATGCCTTTACATCTTCTTCCAGGGCACTTGCAGAGCGGCAAGTCTTGCTTCTGATTTCTGCTGCTCCCCAGCCCCGGGCTCTGGCGGCCACCCCCATTCTACCCAACATTTGTTTTTGTCTACCTGTCTTATTTCAGTTAGTATGGTATCTTCCAGATTCATCCAGGGGGTTACAAATGACAGAATTTCCTTCCTTCCTTCCTTCCTTCCTTCCTTCCTTCCTTCTTTCCTTCTTTTCTTTCTGTGTCTGTGTGCATAGTATCCCACTGTGTGTATATATTACACTTTCTCTTTTCTTTTTTTCTATTTTTCAGTACTGGGGCTTGAACCCAGGGTCTCAAATAGGCTAGGCAAGCACTCTACCACTGAGCTGCACTCCAGCCCCTTTTTAAAATTGGTTATTTATTTATTTACTATGTTTAGAATTTTGAGACAGGGTCTTACTAAATTGTGCAGGCTGCTGCTGGCCTGGAACTGCCTATCCCCCTGCTTCAACCTCACAAGTCACTGGGATTATAGATGTGCACCACAGCACTCAGCTTCTTTTCTCTTCTCTTCTCTTTTCTTTTCTCTCTTCTCTTTTCTTTTCTCTCTTCTCTTTTCTCTTCCTGGTGCTAAGGATTGAACCTGGGCCTCATGTATGTTAAGCATGTCCTCTGCCACTGAGCTTCTCCCCCAGTCCCGACCTTTTCTTCATCCGTTCATCTGTTGGTGAAAGCCACAACGAGGTGTCACCTCACACCTGTTAGAAAGGCTAAAATCAAGAAGGTGAAAGGTAACAACCATTGGCAAGGAGATGGAGAGAGGAGACCCTTTGCATGCTCCTGGTGGGCAAGTAAGGTAGTGGAGTCATTATGGAAAACAGTATAGTGGTTCCTCAAAACATTAAAAACAGGGCTTCTGTACAAGAAGCACAGAACAGACCCCACCACATGCTCCTGCTGCCATGATGTTCTGCCCAAGCCCATGGGGCCAACCAACTGTGGACGGAACCCTCTGAAACCAAAAGCTCTTACATAGCAAAAGCAAGCATCAGCAATGTGTGGTATGAAATACCATTCCCTAGCAACGGAAGGCCTTTTGGTAGACCTAATAGTACCTCCCAGCAGACGTCCACATTTGAGTCTTCATGAATGTTGTCTGACAGAGAAAAGTAAGGAATTCTGCAGCTGGACATGGTGATGCATGCCTGTAATCTCAGTACTCAGGAGGCTGAGGCAGGAGGATCGTGAGTTTGAGGCCAGCCTGGGCTACATGGTGAGACCCTGTCTTAAAAAGAAAAGGAAAAAAATCATATTATGCCTTCTGGGACAGCTTCTTGCTCTCTCTCTGCTTTCTGGTTGCCACGAGGTGGGCATCTTTGCTCCACGCCACATATCCACCGTGATGTTCTGCCTCACAACAGGCCCAGAACCCACAAAACTAAGTGACCATGGGCTGAAACCTCTGACAGCATGATCTAGAACAGATCCTTCTCTCTTTAAGTTGGTTTTTTCAAGTATTTCATCACAGTGATGGAAAGCTAATATAATGCCTTTTCCTATTTTTGCCTGAGTGTTCTGAGTCCTAAAAATAGAATTACTGGGTGAAAATGTAAATTCCTATGTAATTTTGCTGGATATTGACAAACTCCCCTCTCTGTGGGTTTTCCTAGTTTGCATTTCCACAAGCAACATTGGGTGCCTGCTTTTGCACAAACTTGCCAGAAGTGTGTGACGTCAGACTTCTGGATTCGGTCAATGTGGGAGATGAGAAATTGTCAGGACCGGTTTAACTTTCTCTTATTAGGAGCAGGGTTGAGCCTGTTTTCATGTGGTTAGGGCAACTGCACTTCTCCTTCTTGTGAAGTATCTTTTCAAATCTCCAGTCCACCCTCCTATGGCATTGTTGGTCTTTTCTTCTCTATGTGTTTACTAGATCTTCCCATGGAGGAATCTGGAAACAGTGATCACTCCAGCATGAAGAAGCACTTCCAGCACCCAGGGTGTGACTTAGAGGCCAAGGAGGACTCGAGGTGGGACATAGTGCTCCCAAGCTAGGGACGGAAGGTGAAGATAAGCCCAGAGTATTGTGTCATATCCCCTTGCCAGGAAGCTTTTGAAGAAGTTGGTGTTAAAAGTATTCAGAGAGCAATTTAGTGAAGTTGCACTGGTCACGTAAAATACAATCTGAGTATTTAAAAAAAATTCGGTGGATAAAAACATGTACATTCAAATTCATGAGTTTATAGTGCTGCTCAAAAATTATTTAGTTACTGCTGCAGGATGTTATTAGGCAGACACATCTAGGAAACTTGAAAATGTAGGTGAAGAACTAAGAACTAAGTGAAGAACTAAGAACTAAGAACTAAGTATGCATCCTTTCTAGCAGCACTATTTGATAGCCTACCTCTATGTAACCAGGTAGTAGATGAGGGAAATTGTTCTTTATAGAAGTATTCCAGCTTACATGTAATGAAGAAATGAAAAGTTAGAATGTCATTATGTTTAAATCTTTAATGGAATAACAGGTCTATCACTGATCATCATAAGACAGGTAAAGGAGCAGGCCATGTTGGTGCACACCTGTAATTTCAGCTACTCGAGAAATTGAGGTAGGAGGATTGCAAGTTTGAGGCCTGCCTGGGCTTCATAATGAGTTCAAAGACAGACTGGGGAATTAGTGAGACCTTGTTGCAAAATAAAAATAGAAAAGGCCAAGCACAGTGGCGCATGCCTATAATCCCAGCAACTCGGGAAGTGGAGGCAGAAGAATAGCAGGTTTGAGGTCAGAGGCAGCCTGTGTAATTTAGAAAGACTATTTCTCAAGATGGGGCTGGGATTTGGCTCAGTGGGTAGAGCGCTGCGCTGCAGTCGCTGAGGCCCCGAGTTCAATTCCCAGCACCGCAAAAATGGGAGAAGGGCCTGGCAATCCACTCCCAAGGCTATCCTGAAGCACTCAGCCATTGAAAACCCTATAAGGGTTGCTATGAGTCGGATACGACTCGACAGCACCTCAACAACAACGACAACATTTCTCAAGATAATAAATAAAAAATGGGCTGGGAGTGCAGCTTGTATAGAGCACTTGTGAAGTATGTGCGATGCCCTGGGTTCAAGCTCAAGTACCAACTAATCAGTCAATCAATCAATAAAAATGGGCTGGGGTTACTGCTCAGTGGTAGACCACTTACCTAGCATGGGCAAAGACCTGGGTTCAATCCCCAATACAGGAAGAGAAGGGGAGAAGTGTCATTGTGAACCTTCTGTCTGAAGAACCCAGTTTTACCCATGACATAGTGGTCTTACAAGCAAAGAAGTAAAAAGCCCCAATGCAGATTAAGCCTCTAGATCGAGCTGCAGAAAATACAGAGGGCAGAGGAACACATCAAATACACTACGAGAAATGCAGTTGGCCACGTTGAGCCAGCACGGTCTAGTAGAAGTCTCTGCTATGATAGAAATGTGCTATATTCGCATTGTCCCACATGGTAGCCATTGTTCAACATATCATGCAGACCTATCTGTGAACGGAGCATGATCATTTTCATGAAGAAAAACAAAACAAACAACCACAAAAACCATTTAAAAAACTAAAGAGAGAGGGAGGGATGTTTAAGTGTCTCAACAACAGCTATGTATATGATTTTGGTGCCTCTTGAAGTTACATTGTTCAAAGGATTTAAAAGACTAAAAATGTTTTTGTGTGCTTATTTTTGCCTACAGAAGCTTTCTTTAGTAAATGAGAATATAAGGTGGCTTATGAGGTACTGTGTAGGGTTTATAGTCTGATGAGACAGAAACATAGGTTAAAAAAGATAAAAGGCATTTTTACCATACATAGGTCTCGAGGAAGTCAGGAACGTGCTCTGACTGTAAAGGTCTTTCATAATCTCATTCGCCAGTTCCTTGATTGTTGGCCAGTGGAGCTGAGGAGCTCCTTTCCCTTCCTGTGTCCCCTTAATTTCCCCTGATTTCTATTCTCCCTCAGGATGGCTGTTCAACTCTGTAAATACATTAAAACCCACTCAGTTGTACTTTGCTCTGCTTTAATCTGAAAGAGTTCTTCAGTCTTCCATGGCATTAATGCTTTCTAAGAATATAGGCCCGTTATATTTTGTAGAATAGTCCTCAACTTAGATTATCTGAAATTTCTTTAGGATTGGATTCAGTTTAATTAATTTATTCACTTGGAGATAAGGCCTTGCTAATCAGTCCAGGCTGGCCTTGAACTCTCCATCCTCCTGCTTCATCTTCCCTGGGTGCTGGGATAACAGGTGTCTGCCACCCTGCCTGGCCCCCGGTTATGTATTTTTGGGGCACAAACAATGTTGTGTCTTTCTCAGCACTTAATTTCTGGGGGCTCATGATGTTAATTCTCCTGAAGTCTGTTTGTCCCAGTATTGGAGATGTTGACTTGGATCACTTGATAAAGTTGAAGTCTGACAGGTCTTGCCATTGTCACTACTATCTTCTCTATTGTAATTAAAATGTAATTTGTGGGGACACATTTTGATACTACTTAAACAATTTATATTCCTCATGCACGTTTCAGTCACTAGTATCCATTCATGATTTTCTAAATTCTCTATGGTTTAAAATGACTTGTTTCTATCAGACTAGAGTCTGTTTAAATATATTATCTTACTCCTAAGTATGCACTGGGGCCTAAGATTTAGCTCAGTTGGTAGAGCGCTGCACTTCAGTCTCTCAAGTCCCGAACTCGATTCCCAGCACCGCAGAAATGGGAGAAAGGCCTGGCAATCCACTCCCAAGGCAATCCCGAGAAACAGTCAGCCACTGGAAACACTGTGAGGGTCACTATGAGTCAGATACCGACTCAACGGCACCTAACAACAAGTATGCACTGATTCCTCTACAAAAAGACTTTCTAAAAGAAAAGTGCAGATAATCTGAATGTCTGCCTCCTGACCTAAGAGAAGCATCCAGGCTGAGTTTGACATAAAGAATTAAAAAACAGCAGGGCACCGTCTCCTTTCAGTTTCCTGTTTTCAAATGTAAGCCATGTCTAGACATGGAAATAAACACATAATTGCTCTATGTAATTATTCCTATTGTTTATGGGGCTGAATTAGTCAGCTGGAGGAGGACTGACTAATGAAGAGGTTAGCAGAATTTCCTCCTTCCCACTTGAGCACAGATTGGAGCAAATCCAGCTCTGGAAATGTAAAATAATGCTTTGGACACCTTCATTAAGCCCATCTCTTACTTTCCTTTTATTGTGGTCCTATTGGTGGTGGGTGGTGGATTTACAGTGAAGTTTGTGGCTCAGGACATATTCTAAGAATAAAAACAAGCAAATGATTATGCTCCTTCAATGGGTGTCATAGTAGCACTGCTTCCTGCCTACTGGCAGCCCTAACTTCAGCTCTCTGAACCTCAGTTTCCTTGTCTGGAAAATGGGGGTAGCAATGGCACCTGGCTCCTTGCTAAGCAGACGAAATGTGATGTCTGAAGCCCTTGGGGCGGGCTCAGCTCCTTGGTGTGGATGAGACCTCTGCAATGTCTGTTACTGTCCTCCTCGTAATTGAGCAGTCTTGATGGGAGGGGTGTTAGAAGCAAGATGAAGGCATTGCCAGGCTGGGTGCGCAAGCCTGAGATCCTGATCCTGCCCCCTGGTAATCCCACTGTTACCAGAGGATAGTTCCTGGTGTTACCAGCCTTCCTGGAGACCTGCAGTAACATCTCCGTCCTGTGTGCACCCTGTGAAAGAACTCAGACAGGACACCGAAGCACAGTGCTAGATATAGACGAAGTTTGTTATAAGAGATAGTTTGCCTTCAAGATGTGAGGACAGGCAGTTGTTGAGAGCTACTGCCAAGAGCCAGAGTCTGAGCTGATCTCGCATCTGGAGTTACTAGGAAACTAAAGCACCCAGAGAAACTAAGAGAAACCCAAAAAAACTCGAAGGAACCTTGGTTTCTTTTATGAGTGGGACATGCCTCGATGGCACCTAACAACAACAAGACCTTTTAGGAGTTCCATGAGGTTACTAATGACATCCTGGAAGTGTCTTTCCAACATTCAAAAGCCTTTGGGTTTCAGCCTACTCACACACAGAAAGCTCTATTCGAAAGCCGGGCATGGTGGTGCACACCTATAATCCCAGTGGCTCTGGGAGGTGGAGGCAGGAGTATCACAAGTTCGAGACCAGAGGCAGTCTGCATAACTTGGCAAGACCCTGTCTCAAAAAGTAAAAAAAAAAAAAAAAAAAAAAAAAAAAAAAAAAAAAAAAAAAAACGGGCTGAGGGTGCAGCTCAGTGGTCCAGCACTTGCAGAACATGCAAGTGTGAGGCCCTGGGTTCAACCCCCAGTACCACAAAAAAACAAAAACAAAAAAACCCCCCAAAAAACCTCTATTCACACTGCTGTACATTTAGTCTCTTAGTTGCATGGTGCTCCACGATAGTTCGCCTCTCTATTCCCACGGTGTGTCCGCTCACACTGTCTAATTTTCCCATCAACATGAACTAGACAATGATAAAGAGTCCTATCTTTGTCCACATATGAGCCACTGTGTAAATTCCTTTGGGCTGTGTGTGTGTGTCGTGCTGGGGATTGAAGTCAGGGCTTGGTGTGTTCTAGACAAGCACTCAACCACGGAGCTGCGCTCCTAGCCCCATGATAGATATTTTTTCTTCTCTTTTTGAGACCTGATCTCACTGTGTAGCCCAGGCTGGATCAAACCCTCAATCAAATGCTCTCCTCCCCAGTGGTATTTCCTTGTTCTTGAGTCCACTAACCCTGCCAGGATTCTTTCCAGAAGGGCTGCATGACTCTCCAGTAGGGCATCCAAGCTCTCAGCCCCATCCCACCCATCACTTGGCATTAACCATTTTTCTATTTTTCTCCAGTCTAAAAACTGGTAAAGTGAAATCTGTTGTTGTTGTTGTTGTTGTTGTTGTTGTTGTTGGGTGCCATCAAGTAGGGGCCATCTCATAGCAACCCTGTGTACAATAGAAGGAAACTCTCTCAGACACTGTACCATCTCTGGCACTATGTCAGTGCTTCTCTGCTATTCATAGGGTTTTCAATGGTATATTGTTTTGGGAGTGGATTGCTGGGTCCTTCTCCCTAGCCTGCAGCACCTGGTGTTCCCAAGGGGTCTCCCCTCTAAGGACTAACCAGGCCAACTCTGCTTAGCTTCCAAGATCTGACAGGATCAGATGCGAGGGTGCTATGGCTGCAGACTAAAGTGAAATCTAGTAGGGTTTTAGTTTGTATTTCTCTAATTACTCACAGGTGGAAGCATCCCAGAATATGGCCATTAACCTGCCTTATCTTTTATAAATTTCTCATTTTCCTGTTGGGGTTCCTCTTTTTTTCTTATTGATTTATAAAAGTCTCTTGTTGTTTTAGACATTGTAGATACTAGTTACCTACCAGTTTTAGACACTAACCACTATCTTCTATTTCGCTACTTCTGTTAACTTTTCCCTCAGCGTTCTTTATTGAACAGAAATAGTGGATGAGATTAATCAAATGTTTTCCTATGGTTTGTACTTTTCCGTTTCACTGGAGAAGTCTTCCTCAATATATAGTCCCTCACGTTTTCTCATGTTAACTTTATATACTTATTTTCACATTTGGGCCTCTGATCCATCTGGAATTCACCTTTATATGTGATGTGAAGCAAGGATTCAGTTGTATTTTTCTCCAAAATGTGAGCCAGATTTTCAAAGAACTTTTACTAAACAGTTGGCTCTCTTTCCACAGTCAGCTTTGTGGTGCCCGAGGGAGGGTGCCACACTGGGTAGGACCTGGCAGAGCCTCCTCAAAACTACAGGCCAGCCAGAAGAATGCAGAACGAAGCAGGGGGCAGGAAGGAGACAGCTATGCTGGCGTTTGAGCTCCAGATATGTCGGAAGCCAAACATTCTCCCCTTAGTTTCTGCTTGGGTCTTTGCCTTTGTGTGTGAAATAACCATTATAATCATAGGGCCCTAATCTGGCTTCTATCTAGAAGAGCTAACTTCGCATCCTGCTGAGATGCAAATGACAGTGATAATTCCAGTCGACATAACTTATTCTTACTTGCATCAAGGAATGGAATATGGGGTATGTTCCGTTGAGTTCTTTTGTCCCCTTTCAGCCTGAGATGGAAGACTATTGTGCCATTTAAATGTGGCTTTGTTCCAAGATAGCTGGAAAAGATTTTGAGAAACTGGCAGTTTTTCTCCATGGAAAGTCCATGAGGAAAACAGGAAAACAAAACAAAACAGATCTTTGACCTTGGGTTAGGCAGATATTTCTTTTTTTCTTTTCTTTTTTTTTTTTTATTCCGGTACTGGAGGTTGAACCCAGGGCCTCACGCTTGCATGCTCCACAAGTGTTGGACCACTGAGCTGCACCCTCAGCCCATTTTTTTACTTTTTCTTTTTGAGACAGGGTCTCACTAAATTACAGACTGCCTCTGGTCTCGAACTTCCGATCCTCCTGCCTCTGCCTCCCAGAGCCGCTGGGATCATAGGCGTGCACCACTGAGCCCAGCTCAGGTAAAGATTTTTTAGAGATAATGAAGAAAAGCCGAGTGTGGTGGCGCACACCTGTAATCCCAGCAGTTTGGGAGGCGGAGGCAGGAGGATCGCAAGTTCGAGACCAGAGGCAATCTGTAATTTAGCGAGACTCTGTCTCAAAAAAGTAAAAAAAAAAAAAAAAAAAAAAAGGGCTGGGGGTGCAGCTCAGTGGTCCAGCATTTGCATAGCATGCAAGCGCAAGGCCCTGGGTTCAACCCGTCAGTACCGCAAAAGAAAAAAAAAAAAAAAAAGAATGAATGAAGAAAAGAGAATGAGCTGTATGGGTACCTGGCGGGAAATGACTGTAAAGTAGAGGGCACAGCCAGGGGTGGCAGCATGTGCCTGTCAAGCCAGCATTTGGGACGCTGAGGTGGGAGGTGCCAGTGTGAGGTCTGCCTGGGCGACATAGAAAGACCCTGCCTCAATCAATCACCACCACCAACAACAACAGCAAAAAGAGGGCACGCATGTTACTAAGGCCCTAAGATGTGGCCATATGGCCTGTTGGGGGATCAGCAAGGACAAATGTCTGGAGAGGATGTGCATGAAGGAAAGATAAATCAAAAAGGTGAAAGATGCTCAGTGGGAGGGCACTTGCCTAGCATGGGCGAGGTCCTGGTTCCACTGCCCACACAGACACACACACAGTAACGGGGTCCAGATTACACAGAGTCTCTTAGGTGCTGAGTGTCAGAGGGACATAGGAGGCAGGAAGAAAGGAAACAGAGGCCTCTGCAGCCACCCACCTCCCAGTCTAGCAATGTCCTCTCTGGGGACACTGGAAGGACATTCTCCACTGGGTCCAACACCCTAGTCCAAGTCATTGAGCCATTTACAAAACAAAGATCCCAGGCCCAGAGCTGGGCTCCAGGGCTGCCTTCATACTGGGTGTCCCTAGTTTAAATAAAACTAGAGGCACATATGGGGTGGGGGGCTAGGATTTAGCTCAGCTGGTAGAGCACTGCTCTTCAGTCTCTGAGGTCCTGAGTTTGATTCCCAGCACCCTAAAAATGGGAGAAAGATGTGGCAATCCACTCCCAAGCCAATCCAAAAACAATCAGCCATTGAAAACCCTATAAGGGCTCTGGGTGCGGTGGCACACACCTGTAATCTCAGAGGCTCGGGAGGCTCGGGAGGTGGAGGCAGGAGGATCACAAATTCGAGATTTTGTTAACTTTATATACTTATTTTCACATTTGGGCCTCTGATCCATCTGGAATTCACCTTTTTATGTGATGTGAAGCAAGGATTCAGTTGGAGGCAGAGGCAGTCTGCATAATTTAGTGAGACCCTGTCTCAAAAAGTAAAAAATGGGCTAGGGGGCGCAGCTCAGTGGTCCAGCACTTGCAGAGCATGCAGGCACAAGGCCCTGGGTCCAACCCTCAGTACCACCAGAAAAAAAAAAAGAAAAAAAAGAAAACCCTATAAGGGTCACTATGAGTTGGACACAACTTGATGGCACCTAACAACAACAACAAGAGGCACGTGCACCCACACTCTTTGCTCCCACAGGCTCCCTCTTCCTCCACTCCTCTCTCTTCCTTTCTCTCAGCACCTCTGCCCTTCTCTTCCCTCTCCAGCAACCACATGCTCACCTCTCCCTTCTCTTGGCTGCCATCTTCTCTGTTTACCCCAGGCACCTTTCCTTCTAAAAGCCTACTTAACTCTCCTGTTCTCGCTGGCTTTACCTTCCCCTGGGGAGTAGAAACATCCCTATACCTGTTCGCCCAGGGAACCCAGGTTCTTCCAGATCCTTTGCAGATGCTAAGCTTCTCTAGGTGTGTCAGTTTTTCCTGTAATTACCCCTCAAAGGTGTAGTATTCCTAACAAATCCATTCGATACTCTGAGTCAGGGATAAATTCTTTTATGAGCCGAATACAAGACCCAGGGTTTTTGCTGCCAGACTCTGGGACCTGTGGTCTGGACCTCCTAGCCACGCGCCTTGCATCTCCCTTGTAACACGGAGGAGTTGACCTGCTCTGAGAGGAAAGGGAAGCCATTGAGGGGAGGAGTGATAGGCCCTGATTTCCATGTTAATGTGGGCACTTGGCTGCCGTGTTGAGGGTGGATTTTAACAGGCAAGGGTGAAAGCAGTGAGAACAGAAAGGAGGCTGATGAAATAATCCGTGGTTGGGGGCTTAGATCAGGATGTAACAGCAGAGCAGTGAGAAATGGTTCCACTGGGAAAAATTCTTTTTGTTGTTCTGTTTTGTTGTCTGTTTGTTTGTTGTTTTGCTTTACTTTGAGACGGGGTCTCCTTGTGTGGCTCAGGCTGGCCTGGAACTTGATATGTAGCCCAGGGTGGACTCAAAGTTTCCATCCTCCTGCCTCAGCTTCTCTGTGTCTTCTTTTCAATTTTTCTGTGAACCTAAAACTACTCTTAAAAAAATTAAATCTTGGCCAGCCATGGGGGTTCATGCTTGTAATTCCAGTGACCTGGGAGGTGGAGGCAGGAGGATCACAGGTTTGTGGCCAAGGCAGCCTGCGTAACTTAGTGAGACCCTGTCTCAAGATAAAAAATGAAAATGGGGCTGAGGGTGCAGCCCAGGGGTAGAGCACTTGCAAAATATGTGTGAGGCCCTGGGTTCAACTCCCAAGTGCTGCAAAAAGAAAAAAGAAAAAGAAAAAGAAAAAGAAAAAATGTTTATATTAAAGGGAGAGGGATAAGAATGAGAGAATTGAAACTGTGCTCTGCTGTAAAGAGCAGCAATGGATTAGGGCGAGGACAGCTGAAGAAGGAAGAATCCTGGAGAGATTTTTCAAATGGCAGAAATAAGATCACATTCCATGGGAGCCTTTATCCCTCCCCACCTTGTGGGCCTCTATGAACTTAAGACAATAAAAATGATTTCGGGTATCCTTGAAATCCCAAGTATAGAATTCAGAATCCAGAAAGTCTTGTTTACTTAAAGTTTTAATTCTATTCAAATAGCAAGATTGTTTTCTAATAAAAAGCCAAAACCTATAAAACTCTCACCATGAATTTGGTTCAAAATTGAGACCAGATTTGCATCCTGCTGAGGATTTGGGGGAAGAGCCTATTGTTAGTTTAGAGTGATTATTTATACCTTTTTGATGAAGATGACCTGGGCTCCAGTCCCAGCTCCACCACTAATTAGGTGCATGACTTTCACAAGTTACTCTCTCTGGTCTTCAATTTCCTTATCTGATAAAATTGGGTCAGTAATAGTATTCACTTCATGGGAGGGTAGTGAGGGTTAAATGAAACAATAGTTGAAATTTTAAAACATTTGGGACAGTGCCTGGACTGCAATAAATAATGAATGTGGTTCACTTTGTGGAAGCCCATGTTCCCCACTAGCTATAAAATAAATCATATTTTGGTGGATCCAGTTACATTTTAATTGCACCAGAGACGTCATTTAATAAGTCTTTTAGAGAGAGGATTTTTTTTTTTTTTTTTTTTTTTTTGGCATACAGATAAGTTACTTCTTCCATGATCTGTTTAATTAAAAAACAAACAGGACAGTCCCTTTTCACAGTGCTTTCTTGGGAACTCCGCTGTCCTGTCGCTAGGTGGCGCCTGGGCGGGCTCCTTGAGACCTGAGCAGGGACCGGGTGTTGCTCTGTAAGGGTTGGATTCACGGAAGAGGTTAATGCGCACCGCAAGGAATTCACAAAATGATGTAAAACTTTACTTGCCAAAGTTTTTTTGTTTGCAATACTGGGGGGTGACCCCAGGCCCTGGCAGATACTTTGCAAGTGTTCTACTTCCTGGGCTGTGTCTCCAGCCTGGTTTTTATTTTTTATTTTGAGTCAGAGTCTCGCTAAATTACTCAGGCTGCCTCTAGCCTCGAACTCACGATTTTGCTGACTCTGCCTCCCAAGTTGCTGGAACTACAGGCCCACGCCACCTTACTTGGCCCCACCTGAGTCTTCAAAAATGAAAAAGATTAAAATTCTCTATCGATTTTTTGAATGTTGAAAGATATTTTTCTTTTTTTATTTTCCTTTCTTTCCCAAAGTTACACTGATTGGCAAGTGTCTCCGAAATTTCCCTGTGAATAAAAACAAAAAGTGTTGTTGCCAAGCAACACCCAAAAGTAGAGTGTACTTTTATGCTTTTTGGAAGGTGTAGCATCTTGCTCCATGGTTTCCATGGAGAATCTCAATTATCAGGATTAATCAAATGTTGCAAAATTGAAATTTATGCAGAGACTAGTTTTAGTAAGCAATTGTTTACACTAGGGAAAAACGAGGGGAAATATTTAGATGAATCTTCCTACCACAATTCAAAGATTACCCCCTGGCATTAATGGACCCAAGTTAAGCCTTTTCTGTGTGTCAATTGCAGTAATAGTTTATCAAAATCATCTGTGACATATGCACCATTTCCAGTATGAATCGCTGCTGGGTATTTCAGGTGTCTATTATAGAGGAGAAAAATAGCACCTCTCCCTCACCCATCATAAGGTTGGTTCATGGCTGAGACTTCTATGGCAAAAGACAATGTCAAGAAAAAAGGATGCACACTTATTTAATATAAGTTTTATGTGACACAAGAAACATTAGAAAGGAAGGCCCAAAGACTCGGAGAAAACTGTATGTTTTTGAGCCTCACACCTGTAATCCCAGCGGCTTGGGAGGCGGAGGCAGGAGAATCTCGAGTTGAGACTAGAGACGGGCTGGAGGCAGCAGCTCAGTGGTCCAGCACTTGCAAAGCATGCAAGTGTGAGGCCCTGGGTTCAACCTCTTGTACTGAAAAAAAAAAAAAAAAAAAAAGAAAAAGAAAAAGAAAGAAAAGAAAACTGTATTTTTGTGGACATATATGCAGGAGTGTGATTGGAGAAGAAAATGATTTGATCTCATGGTACTAAACTGGGGGGGACCTAGCAACATTTGTGATTTTTTTTCTTGGCCAGAGGGACATTCTTTCCCTCCTGAGACAGAGAAGGACACCTGGCACAGGAGGGCAGGCAGGGAAGAAGGGAGGAGACAAGGGAAGAGTTGGCATTCTTAGATTCCAGGTTTGTTTTGGGGAGAAAGGGGACAGGGGAATTCTAATTCCGAGGGAGGGAGTGGGCGAAGGCCAGAGAGACCTTCCTGCCTCTGCAACTTTTTCAGTTTACTTCAGTTTAAGATACACCATATGCCAAAGGGACACATCTGGGGGACGTGTTTTCTGCATCCCATCAGTAAGAACTACATCAGATAAGGGATGGTGTAAACAAAGGCATCTCTATTTTGTGAAAATGGCAGTATACCAATTTCTAAGTTTCTTCACAAAAAATTAAGAAGGGAGAATATCCAAGACATTTCAGAAAAAGTAAGGGAATTCGGACATAGTCCTACAAGATATTAAAACATATATGAAAGATAAAGAAGCCTGTGGCTTTGATGAAGGAATGAACAGTCAAATAGCACAGAATATATAGGTGTGGAGAGACAGAAATAGCCAGGGAGAAGAAGACACATAAATGACACCTCATGGGTTGGAAGTACAGCTCAGTGGTACAGAGCTTGTGGGACAGGTGTGAGGCTCTGGATTGGAGCCCCAGTAGCAAGGGAGGGGGGCACAGGAACCCTTGTAAGCTCAATATCAGTATCATTAGCCATGGGCATATCAAAGCACAATAAGACACTGTTTTACTCCCAGCAGGTGACTATAATAGAAAGGACAGATAATGTTAAGAGTTAGTGAGGATGTGATGGTTAATCTTTTTTTTTTTTTTTTTTTTTTTTTTTTGAGGTACTTGGCAGTTGAACCAGGGCCTCTCACATACATAGCAAGTGCTCAAACACTGGGAAGCACCCCCAGCCCATTTTTATTTTTATTTTTATTTTTATTAATTAATTTATTTTTGCAGTACTGAGGGTTGAAACTAGGGCCTCACACTTGCATGCTTTGCAAGTGCTGTGCCACTGAGTTGCACCCCTACCTCATTTTTTTACTTTTTGAGACAGTCTTTCCCTAAATTATGCAGACTGCATCTGGTCTTGAACTTGTGATTCTCCTGCCTCCACCTCCCCACTTGCTGGGATTATAGCTGTGTACCATTGAGCCTGGTCCTACCTTTTTCTTTCAAAGAAATGTTACCTCTTCTTACTCAATTGGTATTTTTCTGTTGACTACATCATTTTCCCAGTGAGCCAGCCACACAGTGATCAAGCCCTTTCAAGGCTGTGGCCCCCAGTTAGGGGTAATCTGAGGATGTTCATGTCAGTATGTAGATGGCAGTCCCAGGATTTATAAACCAAACCACTCCCTTGTCCTTATCATCGTGGCTGTAGTAGACATTGTGGGTGTCCCTCCCTGATGCTATTTACTGGAGCCCCAGCTGCAGCTCCCATCCCCAGCTGCTGTAAGTGCTGCTTGCTAATGGCCCAAACTTATCTACTTCTCTGGAGATTGCTCTTGGCAAATGGGAACCACACTACCTGGAAATGCCAGGGAGGTTTCGTTTCTCTGCAAGGCACCATGTAGCTGGTAAGTGATGGGTCAGGAGGGAGATGGCATAAGAGCTGAACCCCCTTGCCTTAAAGTTCATGCTCCAGAACTCCCCATGGGATCAGTCAGAGCCCCCATGGTTGTCTAGCTTCTTCCCCTATTCCAGAAATCTTACAGATTTCACCTGCATTTTAGTATGTCTTGGACAAGGATCCTTGCCTCAGTTTCTGCTTCTGGGAACCCGACCTAAGGCCATGAGGAACATTCGATATTGTTGGTCTTCCTGGCATTCACTGGCCCTTCCTGGTGGCACCAGAGTTTCCTTTTGGGACCCTCCCTCTACATCGTAGATAGTCTTGCTGTGACTGTCCACCCAGGTGCCCATCCTTCCCCCTGGAGTTCCTTGAGACCCTTGCATTTTCCTTCCCCACGCTCTTTCCCAGGATTCTAAATCTTGGGTGCATGGCTGCAGACAGAGAATGACCCGTTCAAGGTCATTATCTCAGCACATACTCCTGAAAGCTGTGGTTCCGCATGAGGTCTCTCAAGTTCCTTGCTTATAATCGAAAGAGTCATAAATGATGCAGTGAGCTCGCTTTTCTGTTGGAGGCAGAGTAAGAAAACATGTGGGGCTGGAACACTGGTTCCAGAGAGGGCAGACTCAGGGCTTCTCTTCTCGCAGAGGAGGGGCCCCTGTGGGCAGCTCTCGGGCTTTGATGAAGAACTCACAAAGCTTCTCTAGCCTGGGCAAAATGTACTTTGCTCTTATACAAGATGAGCCAGTTTCCTTTCTTAGAAAGCCAGTGTCTGGCTCTCAGCCTCAAAATATACATCTCCATCTGAGATTGCCTCTCGGCTCCCGGCCCCCACCCTTTTCTTACATGTTGTTACAAAAAAAAAAAAAAAAAAAAAAAAAAAAAAACAACCCTGAAAATAGAGTCATTCAACTGCAAGGAGACAGCTGCACTTCCTAATAAGAATACCTTCTGGACGGAAAGTCTTTCTTCTGAGGACAATTTTTTCTCTAAAAATCGCTCCGTTTTTGGACGATAGGGAGGGAAATGAGCTGAACAGAAAAACCAAAATAGACACAAATGAGTCCAGAGGCTCTGAAGGCAACCTTCTGGTCTGAGTTACCAGGCAACTGTCTCTTTGAGGGTGCTGTCACTTTGGTTTTACAGGATAATCAAATGCCTGAATTTCTGACTCGAGACGTGTAGGATAATCACAAAGCCGTCCTTTATGATTGTAACAAAGGATAAGCAGAAAGATTGGTCTGGCTGGCCGCACACATTTCACTGCTTTTTCCCTTCGCAGTTTCTTTGTTGCATGTCTTCAAAGCAAATAGGTATTTATCTGCGAGGGATATTTTTGGTGGACCCTGCTGAGAGAGCGGATGGCTGGGAGATCACCTAGGGTAGCAATTTCTAGCTGCTTCAGATTCTGACCTGTGGTTGTTAAGGTGCTTTCTCCATGAGAAGCAAATGAAAAATACTCTGCATGCACATTATCCGAGACAATGGCCATGGCAGCTTCAAGCTTAGAAACAAGGTCACTGCATGTAAGTGAACCAAAGATTGTCAAATAAAGAGCTGGACAAAGAAAAGGTACACAGAAAGGTATTTCTATCAGTATTTTGGGGGAAACTCTTGCAGGACCAGTTACTTGTTTAGGGACTTGTGCCTAAAATTTCAGAATAGAGTTTGTTATGTTTGAATATGGAGTGCCCTGAAGCACATGTGTGAATACACAGTCCCTGGGGTGGCAGTGTTCAAGGTGATTGGATCTCGAGGGCTCTGACCTCATCAGTGGTCCATTGATGACTTCATAGCTTAACGGGCTCTTCAGAGGTAGGGCCTGAGCTGGGGAAGTGGGTCATTGCGTGTATGTCTTGGAAGGGTCTATTTCGGCCCTGTTCCTCTCTGTCTCTTTCCCAATTTTTGGCTACCCCAAGGTGAGAAGCTTCGCTCTCCCATCCCCTTCCTGTCCCACGTTCTGTCTCATGGCAGATCCATAGAGATGGAGGCAAATGACATAATCAATGTCCAATCCGAAACTTCCAAAACCAGGAGTCAAAACAGACTTCTTCCTTTCAGTTGATTTTATGAGGCATTTTGTCACAGTAACAGAAAGCTCAGAGGCTTACAGAAAAAATGCCCGCTAGTTTTCTGCCTTCTGTCTATATTATGCCATGTTTTTTTTTATTCATTGCTCATTAAAGAAAATCAAGTTCATGTAGGTGTCTCTGGTAGACATGAATTGTCTCAAGTGGGAGCCCACGGTCCCAAACTTCGATGTGTTTACCCTCTGCGGATGGAGAGAAAGATGTCAACAACTCTTGACCAGTGATACAGAAGTAAAAATAGTGGGATCTACCATCGGTGCCGTTACAAGTGGCCACAACATAAAACTTTCCCGAATGATATGAAGCATGTTAACAACAGGTGAGCTCATTGCATTTATGACAGAGTTCTTGGTTGCAAACAATGGGAAGTACCTAAACAGACAGGAGCTATAGGGGAAGGATATCAAGCACGGAAAAGATACAGCCCATGGGGCGCAGAGCGCAGGGGGCCCTCAGAGAGGCCATATCCCAGCAATTCGCAGCTGCCTGCAAGGAACCAGACCATCCAAACCGCCTCCATTACCAGCTGTCACTCTCTCCAAATTCTGAACTCCAGGTGGTCCAGGGTGTTCAGGTCCTCGGGCTGTGCTGTGGCTGAGGCAGAGACCCTGGGCCCTTGGAGAAGCCACCACTGGTTTCAGGACACACTCGTGGGGGGGTCTCTCCAAGGTCAGGTTGGAAACTCACATATCCAGCATGTGTATTATTTCCCTTTGAATATCAACGTCTAGGAATGATCTTTTCCCCATGTGTCTGTCCATTTGCCATACTGGGGGGCTTGTGAGTTGCTGTGGTGCTGAAAACTGTGCCACCAGGATCACAGATACCAGCAGGGCCCCTATGGTGGACAGGTTTCAGCTGAGCTTCCAGACTAAGACAGACTAGGGAGAAGAACATGGCTAACCCACTACCAAAACACTTAGCCATTGAAAAATACCTTACGAGTGGCAGAGAGACACTGTCAGACGTAGTGCTGGAAAATGAGCCCCCCCAGGCTGGAAGGCATTCAAGAAATGACTGGGGAAGAGTTGCCTCCTCAAAGTAGAGTCAACTTTAATGACGTGAGTGGAGTGCTATAACTTTTGTCCAGCATCTTGAGGGAGGAAGTCGAGTTTCTCCTCCAGAAATCAAGTTGTTGCCATGTTCTGGGAAAATGCAGCCAAGCATACGGGTGTTCTCAGGCACAAACAACTGGTTTTGCTGGTGGCAGCTTCTGTCGAATCATCAGGAAAATTTAAACAGGCTCCAAGAGTGAAATTGGCAGAAATCCAGAGATAAAAGCTGAGTCGTCCAATCTTCTGCTTGTCTGCAGACCCTTCTGTATGTGTTCTGAAGTAATTTAGGAGTTCAAGCAAAGGGAATAAGTTCTTTAATGGGTTTGCAGGCCTTGCAGCTTAATTAGGAACTCTGCAAAAGCCAGAAGCCTAGGAATGGAGCCTGTAGACATGAAGAAAATGCTAGTGTGTGTGAAGGAGAAGAAAACAGACTTGAACCCTTGAGATCTGAGACATGTTCTAATTTTCTTCTACTTGAGAAGAACCTGTGACAAGGGTGTCACATGAACGTGATCATAGAAAACCTCAGAGGGTGTGACGAATGGGCACAAGGCCTTCTCTTCACACCCCCAAGCATTACCTCATTCCCCCTCGGGTGTCAAGAGTACCCGGAGAAGCAGAGAGCCCAGGAGCATGTGCACAGCCCCTGCAGGCGGCGACGTGAGCCTGTGGAAACATAGCCACATCCTCACACTTAAGGTGGCAAGATAGAGGCAGAAGGTCCCTTTTAGGTCTCTGGATTCCATCCCCCACAGCAAGATGTGGCATGGCCCTGGGTGGCCCAGATATCCTGCTGTGCCACCAGCCTCAGGGCGGCAGAGACCTCCCTGGATGATGCAGGGGCGCATGTGTTCACTCCATGCTCCTCCCACAAGAGGACAGTGGGTCACAGAGAGGTTAAGTGACTTGCCCCAGAACGCAAAGTGCATGGAAAGCAGATCAGCACACAGCTCTGCTGACCCCAAAGCTTGGTCCTTCTCTGCTTGGACAGGCCTGGGAAGACCAAAAGCTGTTTGTTAGCTCCCGGAGTGGCAGAATGCTGTCCACTGCCCATCACTTCCCTTCCATACTCCCTCATGGCATTGCCTTGTAGAGTGAGATGGGAAATTTCAAGTCAACTTGAGCAGGGCCTTGTGCATGCTAGGCAGGTGTTCTACCGCTGAGCCACACCCTGAACGCTTTTTAAAAATTTTTTATTTTGAGAGAGGATCTTGCTAAGTTGCACAGGCTGCCTGTAGCCTCGAACTCCTAATCCTCCTGCCTCAGCGTCCTGAGTGGCTGCAACTGAGGCCTGCATCACAGCACTGGTAAAACATCACTTCTGAGTGTATTTGTGAGGCGGTTTTCAGAAGAGCATAGCATTTGGGTCAGTAGGCTGAATAAAGAAGATCTGCCCTCACCCATGGGGGTGGCTGTTACCCAGTCCCTCCAAGGTCTATAGAGAATCAAAAGGCAGAGGAGAGACAAATTCTCTCTGCTCCTGAGCTGGAGCATCAGTCTCTTGTCCTGACACCAAGATGCCTGGTTCTTGGGCTTCATGCTCACCCTGACCTCACACCAGCTTTCCTGACGGTAGGCAGTGGATTGTGGAACTTCTTGGCCTTCATAATTCTTGAGCCAATTTCTGTAGTAAATCGCCCCATACATGTACATATAATAGATGCACAGGTGCACAGGTGTGACTGCATCCCATTAGTTCTGTTTCCCTAGAGAACCTGGACAAACTTGCCAACCACGTTTCTCAAACCCACAATGGCAGCAGAAGCAGCATCTCCTGGGAGCTCCTTAGACCTGTGGACACTGAGGCCCCACCCCGACCTACTGAACCAGAGTCTGTGCTTTCCAGCCTGGAAAGCGCTGCTGTTTGTCTTCCTCACTGGTACCTGTGTTATGGGTCTTGAATAAAGCGCTGATCATGCTGCATCGGTAACTCTGAGCAATAAATAGTTCCTGTGCCCTTGAGCAAATACTTGGTTTTCAAAGGAACAATCTTTCTCCTTCCTTCTTTTCTTTCTTCCTTTCTTCTTTCCTTTTTCTTTCTTTCTTTCTTTCTTTCTTTCTTTCTTTCTTTCTTTCTTTTTTCTTTCTTTCTTTTTTTCCCTCCTTCCTTCCTTCCTTCCTTCCTTCCTTCCTTCCTTCTTTCCTTCCTTTCCTCCCTCCCTCCCTTCCTCCCTTCCTCTTTTCTTTCTTTCTTTCTTCTTTTCTTTTTTCCTGTACTGGGGCTCAAACCCAGGGCTTTGTGTGTATTAGGCAAAGGAACAGTCATTTCTACCCACCCCTTTGGACCAGTCTAGAAATTCCCCTTTAAAAAGCAGCAGGCCAGGTGTGGTGCCGCCTAGTGCAGCCCTAGATACTTGGGAGGCAGAGGCAGGAAGATCCCTTGAGGTGTTCTAACACCAGCCTGGGCAACACAATGAGGCCCAGGTTCAAAACAAAGAAATAAATGACAACAAAAACAAAGATTGAAGAAGAATGGAGGAAGCATTTTAAAAGATCCTGCTGAGGAGGGTTGGGGCAGATGCCCTTGCTGCACGGCAGCAGCAGGGAATGCTAAACCTTAACACCTAAGAAGATTAGCACAGAGGGCAGGAGGAGCATGCTCACAGGGTTAAAGGCCACTTGCTCACAAATCTCTTTAGCCTCAGGAAGGGCCTCACAGTGGAGGTGACAAGGCCAGAGGCCAGGAAGAAAGGCACTGATCTGGGGTGGGAGTTCTGTTTTCCTCTGCTCAGGTAGTGGGACTAGTTATGGGGACAAGGTGTGAGGAGATTTCTCTTCCAGATGGTCAAAGTAGACATCAATCTCCAATGTAGACAACTAATCTCCGATAAAGGACCTTTCATCTAGGAATAAAGAATAGGTAGGCAATGCAGGACCCTGGTGCACAGGCCAGGGGGGACCTCTGGTATGTCATGGAAACAAAGGAAAGACCTGGGGTTCTCTTAGGAGAGAGGAATCTGCACGCATTATGGAAGAACTCTTACTGGCACTTCTGGAGCCAGAGGTGGGTGAGCAATCTTGATTGGTGAGTGTGGTAGTTACCCTATAAAGCTAGTTTGGAGGTCACATCGGACAGTTCTGCCATGAGTTCCTAAGTAAACATAGTCATAGGTGGAGGACAGGCTAGCAGAGGATGCAGCGCAGGGGTGCAGCCTTGCCTGGCACGGGCCAGGCCCCGGGTCCTGTCCCTGGTGCTGGGGAATCTGTTTTGTTAAATTGTTTCTGTGGACAGTTCTTGAAGCAGGCATCTGGGACACAAGCATCCCTTTCTTTCCCGTGGCCCCTCAAGCCTTCGGTGGACTGAGACAAGGGATTTTCCAAAGGGGAAGGTGGATGAACGTGGGAAGGGCTTCCGGAGGCTCCAGGTTTGGGATAGAATAAAAAGTTACTAGGAGGGGAAATTATTCAATAAGAGGCAAGCAAAGAAAAAGTAAACTTAAAATCAAGCGAAGAGGTTGGGAAAGAGGTAGATGGAGGTGGAAAAGTAGAAATTGTGCACACTCGCCACCACACAATTATATCTATTTTTTCACTAGGATTGTTTTTCTTTCTACTTTTTGTCTTGGATTTAAATACCATTGGCTTCAACTTCTGGAAATTTCTTGGAAATCTAAAGCTCTCCCAAAGATTTCTCCGATTGCCAGGAGCTTACATTCTGTTAGGCTTACAGTGGGGCCATCTTCCCGGTGTTTGAGTCCCTTCCTTGACACCCCATGCAGCAATTGAGCCAGCCACAGCTCACAATTTAGTGCACAGAATGATCTACCAGGAGGATTTTACAGAGAAGCAAGGGAACAGTGGCTTAGAGAAGGTGAGAATCAAGCCCAGGCCACATGGACAGTGAGCCAAGGCCAGAGGCTTTGGACACCAGTCTGTCTGGCTCAGTGGTCATCTGCTGCAGTGCTGGCCCTGTAACCTGACATTAACACTTCTTACATGGATAATAATAGTTCCATTTTGCTCTGTCACCATAACAAAGTCTTCTGGGGCTTGTTTTAAGTTATTCCTAGATGTTGAAACCCAAAAAACAAAGTTTATGTTATGATGATATAAATAGTGCCCCTGGCTGACTCAAGCAGGATGACAAAAAGACTTTTTTTTGACAACAGGACCAATATCATGCCCTCTTTATTACTTGAAGAATATTTTTAGCATCCAAGTCAAGTAGTGCTTTTTATTTTTGCATCCATTAGCTATTGCGGCATAACATCACTTGCAAGGTAATGCTTGAAAGCAGCCATGGTTGGGTGTTTCTCATGAGTCCACAGGTCAGCTGGGTAGGTCTGTGCCTCTGACTAGGCAGGGCTGATCTGGGATTCTCTCTCTGGTCTGGGTTTGGCTGCTGGACTTAGCGGAGGGTTGGTCAGCCTGGGATTCTCTTCACTGTTGTCGCTCATGACTGCTGGTTGATGTCGCTGCTCATTGGGCTTCAACTCTGGTTTTTCTTTTTAAAAGTATTCTTTCTGTTCCCTGACTTAACTACAGTTCCTTGAGGGGTCAAGTGTTTCTTTAACTTGGTCTTCCTTCTCATCCTTCAACTTTTCTTAACATATTTGGTAGTCCTTTGCTAACTGCATATACCTGAGAATAAGAGACTAGAAGAGCTTCCGAGGTAGGTGATACTGGCTTCCTCTGTTGGTGTACAGAGTATCTGTGTTCTCTCTGTCTGGCCTCACTCTTCCCTGGGAATTCCGCGTCTGTGGGCAGGTCTCATTTATGTCCAGCCTTAGGTTTAGAATGATCAAGAACAGGGTGGGCCTTGAGGTAATTCCATACCAAGAGTCCAGGGTAGGGAAAGCTTCACTCCAGGAAGCCAAGTTTTGTCAGGCAGTTTACTGAGAAAGAGTCTCTGAGAGACTGTTGGCATCATGATTCCCAATGAGCTTCGCCTCTCCGTGCCCCTCCTCCTTTTACAGGGGGGCTTTGCAGCTCCTCCATGCAAAGATGAAGTCTAGTTCCTACCTCTTACCGCCTACAGCCATACCACCCTACCATCAGATCCTGTCAGATCTCAGAGGCTAAGCAGAGTTGGGCCTGGTTAGTCCTTGGATGAGAGACTGCCTGGGAACACCGGGTGCTGTAGGCTTGGGAGAGGGACCCAGCAACCCACTCCTGAAACAATCAGCCATTTAAAACCCTTAGTGGAAGTGAGCAGTGAATCATTTCCTGCCACCACAAAGAAAGAACTCATTCTGGACACTGGCTGGAAAGGAGGAGATAAGCCGCTTCATTTCCCTAAAGGGCTGAAGCCATTTCCCTCCAGGCTAGCAAGAGCTTTTGCATTATTGTGCCCTAAAAATACTCTCAGAGTTATAAACTCTGAACTGGCAGGTTATTTCACCCACCTCCAGAACAGCTGCTCAGGAACTCTGAGTGTGAGAAGGGATTATGCAATACATTGTCTTCACCTTGGGGAGCAAATCATTGTTCTTCTGTGATGGGCATTCAAGATAATGAAATAGGACGCCTGAGGCCCTGGGCTCAACCCTTAAGTACCACAAAAATAAATAAATAAATAAATAAATAAATAAATAAATGTGAAAAGGGGCTGAGGGTGCAGCCCAATGGTAGAGCACTTGCCTGGTCCTGGGTTCAACCTCCTAGTACTGCAAAAACAAAACAAAACAAGAAAATGAAAGAAAGTCTGGAAGAAAGTGGGCTTTGTGGGGTCCAAAGAATAGGGTAGCTGGGATGTACACCTATGTTCTGCATGTGATTACTGACCTCATCCACCTCACAGTGCCTGGATTGAGAGTAAATCCAGGGGCTGTCCATCCTGTGGAGGCAGCTGGCCCATGGCACTGTCTGCACTGCACCTCTGGGACAACTGCTGTGCCCGACTCAGCACACCCAGCAGGATCTATCCCAGGCCCTGGAGGATGGGATGAAAGATGCTGGCTGATGCAGAGTGAAAATTCAAAGAGACCTTCAAACCCACCTGGTTTTGTCTGTGATTGTTGTTGTTAGGTGCCGTCGAGTCGGTATCCAACTCATAGTACCCTCATAGGGTTTTCAATGGCTAATTGTTTCGGGATTGCCTTGGGAGTGGATTGCCAGGCCCTTCTCCCATTTTTGCGGTGCTGGGAATTGAACTCAGGACCTCAGAGACTGCAGCGCAGTGCTCTACCCACTGAGCCAAATCCCAGACCTTTGTCTGTGAAGGAAACTCAAATCTCAGAACTGTGAAGTTGCATGAGGCCGTATCATCAGGGGCAAATCCAGGACTTGAACTGATGTCTCAATACTGTGGGTCTGAGAATGTGGTACATGGACAAGTAGCACCAGAAAAACTCAGGAGCTGGTTAGAAGGGCAGACTCTCAGGTCCAGCCCAGCGTCTGGGTCAGGGGCTGTGGAGGATCTGGGCACAGTCAAAGGCCCATGAACGTCATGACTGTCCAACAGCCATGGGGCCAGCAGATGCAGAAAGGATTACTCTGCATATGGAATTAGTGTTAGAGAGACCGAGGTGGGGACCAATGCCTTCGGGTGCACTGGCCCCCGAGGGGGGTGTCTCAAGCTCTTTTTAGTAGGCTCTTTCAGGCTCTTTCATACATTGATCATTCTTATGAGTCAGGGGAAAAGGGGGTTAAGGTATATTTTCTTGTGGGTCAGGGAAGGGTTATTTATCATTTATCTTACCATGTTCTGCTCTCTATATGTAGGCAGAGCCGTGTCATTTCTGCACACAGGCAGGATCTACGCCCAAGGTCAGAGATAACAAAAGGGGCCTTTTAGGCCTGCAGAATTTCTAAGGGCCAAAGCCTTTCTTAGCAAGCAGCTAGAGTCTTTTCCAGCTGCTTTTCCTTAGATTTTCTCCAGCCATCCACCCATCCCTTCCGTTACACATTAACTGAAACAATGTGTGTCCTCTACTAAAGGAGGCACTGGAGAGCTGGCAGCCCTCTCTCACCGCATTCTCCCTGCAGGGGTGATCTTGGAGAATATATTCGAAGGGGGAGCACCACAGGGTAGAGAGAGACCTTGGGCCTCGGAGTCTCCAGCCGGAGGAGAGCCTTGCAGACCTGTAACACACCCAGATGTTCTGACCTAATAGCATTTGGGGGCATATTTGTTACTACAACATAGCCTAGTGGATCCTCATCAGCACAGTGAGTAACATTTAAAAGTCGTGAGATTTTACAAGAGAAAAATCTGGACTCCTGACATCTTGAGAGAGAGAAGATGTAGTGCTGCTGGGCTGGATTCCTGACTGGCAGTAACTGTCCAGAGCTGAGTGTTGTGGCCCACTTTGGGGGGCCTTGCATTCTCTATTTCCCCACATTCCCCATCTCTTCCAGGATTAATTCCTTATAATACAGCTGAGAATCAGCTGCCCCTTGTCATTACTTTTGTGTAGTTACTTTTTAGTGCTGGAGATGGAACCTAGGGTGTGACAGGTGTTAAGCCAGTCCTCTACCACTAAGTACACCCCCAGCCCATTTTCTCATAATCATAGGAAGATGAAATATCTCTGTATGTGTATCTTTAACAAAAGTGGGAAAATTAAATATAGAGCATGAGGGCTATCTATTTAAAGTATCAGAGAACAGCATTCTTTGAGGCAAAGAATAGTTCTAAATGTTTAATATGCAAAGTGTGTCTCTGTCAAAAGAAGACAATGTAACCAGCTGTTCTGAAGTGGCCCACAGCAAGAGCAGTAAGTTTTACAGAAAAGATGCCCACTGCAAAATTTACTAACTGAAAGGCAAGTCTTAAATTTCACCAGGGGTTCCTTTCCATTGTGAATAAAATGAGTGGTCCTGAGGTGAAACACGGTTATCGATGAGGTGAGGATATCATGTCCCACTCACTCTGCTCATTTGCCCATCTAGTTCCTAGAGGCATCTGTGTTTTTGAGGACTAAAAAAGACAAAGCATGAAGAATATCTAATATGGTATAAAGAATGTCATAATCTGGTGCCTGTCACACACCTGACTTCAAAAATGGCAATTTCCTTTCCTTTTGTTCATTCATCTTGATCCCAGAAAAGGATACTGAAGTCTATTTTCAACTTTTCCCTGAAGTTCAGCAGTTCCACATGGACATATAAGACAGAAGGCCACTGGAAGGTCTCACCCGATCTGATGAGGAGACCAGGGAGGAAGGCCCAGCAGGAAGTGGGGAGGAGATGAATTGGTCAGTCTAAAGCAAAATACTGAGGGGAACCTTGATCAAAACTTCGGACTCTCACACTGAGGAATAGAAAATGAGATTTCCATTCAGTGCAGGCCCCTCCCTCTCCTACCTGACCCCCAGGGGAGAATTAGACCTCTCTGGCCCACAGATGCCGGGCGTGGCTGTGAGGATGAGAGGGCCTGGTTGTGTCAGCTCTGAGCCCAGGCCTCTGGGAACTTCTGACCTGAACCAGGAGAGCACGTCCCAGAGAGTCTTCAGCCAGGCCACAGAAGAAGCCCCATGGAGCAGGTCCACGTGAACAGCCAATTCCAGTTGCCCCGGAGACCCACGGCAATAAACACAAGCTTAGCGTTTATACCGCTGCACTTCAGGGGGCTTTGTTAGGCAGCACAATAGCAGCAACAGCTAGGGAATCTGCCCAGGGATCTTCTCTACTTCCCCAAACAGCAGGATTGGACATCCAGACATCGTTCTGGGCAAGACTTCCACAGAGGAAATGTCTATGCTTGGCACCTCTTTGTCCAAGCCTCCGGCTGATTCTAGCTCCGCTTCCCTCCATTGCTTCGCTTACTGGGTCTCTGTCATACTCTGGGTAGATCTTCCCCAGCTCATTATTCTCTGCAAAGGAGCTGCCCTGTGGACTCCTTCTTTAAGGTTTGCTTTTGTGGTGATTGTTGTTTTGTTTTTTTTGAGACAAGGTCTAGCTATGTGCCCAGGCCATCCTTGAACTCACTATATAGCCAGGGCTGACTAAATTTTTCTATGTGTTGTTTTGTTTTGTTTTTGTGATACTTGGAGATTGAACCCAGGGCCTCACACATACTTTACAAGTGCTCTGCCACTGGGCTATAGCCCCAGCTCATTTTTTATTTTTATTTTTTGTTTTGAGGCAGGGTGTTGCTAAGTTATGCAGGCTGCCTCTGGCCTTGAACTCGTGATCCTGCTGCCTCTGCCTCCTGAGTGCTGGGATTCCAGGTGTGCGCAACTGCATCGGATTTCCTTTAGGGTTCTGCTTTCTCTGTAATGACCACAGTACTTAAGTACTAATACTAAATACTAAATACCACTTTCTATGTCTGCACCTAACAACAACAACGGCAACAATGTGGTAGGCATTGTTTAAAGTGCTTGACGAAGATGAATTCATTTATCTTCGCAGCCACCCTTTGTGGTCAGTACTGTTAATGTATCACCTTTACAGTTAAGAAATGGAGGGACAGCTTGGTAAAGTAACAGCCTCAAATAACACAGAATTAGTAAGTAGCAGAGTGGGAATCCAACCCAGGTAGAATTGACCCTAGACTTCCCCTCCTATCTTCTCCTTGACAGCAGTAGGTTAAATGGATGAATGAACCCACACGAACATTTATTTATTATTCAGTATTAGTTTATTATTCCCTCAGAGAAAATAAGGCTGTAATTCATTATATGTGCTGAGGGCCCACAGGAAAGGGATGTAATTACAGAATTTTGCCTTTATGATAAACCACTGAAGAGATAAGTTGAAGGTGATTTTTTTTTTTTTTTTTTTTTGTCTTACCCCTCAGATTGTGTGTGTGTGGTGTTAGGTGCCGTTGAGTCGGTATCCGGCTCATAGTGACCCTCATAGGGTTTTCAATGGCTGACTGTTTCAGGATTGCCTTGGGAGTGAATTGCCAAGTCCTTCTCCCATTTTTGGGGTGCTGGGAATTGAACTCGGGACCTCAGAGACTGCTGCGCAGTGCTCTACCAACTGAGCTAAATCCCAGCCCCTACCCCTCAGATTACAAACTCCTAATTTCTCTTCTTTTCTTTCTTTCTCAAACTCTCTAATTTCTCTCACCCTCTCTCTCTTTTTTGTAGTACTAGGGAGCTGATCCCAGGGCCTTGCACATACTTTTTGCATACACATTCCCACTGAGTTGCACCCCTAACCTTCTTTTTTTTTTTCTTCTTCAATTTTTTATGTTGAAATAGGATTTTGGTAAATTACAAAGTCTGCCTCTGGCCTCAAACTTGGGATACTCCTGCCTCTGCCTCCCAAGTTGCTGGGATGACAGGTATGAGCCACCATGATCAGCAAATTCTCAAATTTCAAGGAAGGCCTAAGAAGGAGCAAAGTCAATCCCTGAAAGAATACATTTAAGGGAAAAGGTTAGGGAACCTTGTCTTTTGATAGTGCACATGCATGCCACCTGGGGAACACAGGCATCAGAGGCCTGCAGGTAAGAAGGCCAGTGTCACCTGGGGCCTTCCTGCCCTTAACAGGTAGGACCCATAGCTGAAATCCAGCCTCCCAAGCCGGGCAGCTCCAGGATTTCTCCCAGTTTTCCAGCTCTGCTTCTTTATGCTGTTTGGATCCTGGCCCCCCTGTGGCCAGAGGTTGCTTCAGTTTTGGGGTTCCTGCATCATGGAAGCCATAGTTGAAGCTGCACCTCCTCATGGTTCCTGATAAAAATTAGTGAGACCAAGCATGTGATTGTTTCCATTTTTACTAAAGGCACAGAGGGATCACATCACAGATTGTGCAGCCATCCACTATATCATGGAGTCTCCACTTAGTTCCTCCCATTACATGCTTTCAGAAACCTTACAGCTTTGATACATGAGGCACTGGGCACGCCCTCCCCAGCTGACTGCACCCTTCCACAGGAAAAATCCCACTAGGCCATCTGTTACTCTAGCTCTCTGCTACCTCTTCCCCTTGCTGTTGTTGTTGTTAGGTGCCTTCGAGTTGGTATCCGACTCCTAGTGACCCTCATAGGGTTTTCAATGGCTGACTGTTTTGGGATTGCCTTGGGAGTGGATTGCCAGGCCCTTCTCCCATTTTTGCGGTGCTGGGAATTGAACTCGGGACCTCAGAGACTGCAGCAGTGCTCTACCAACTGAGCTAAATCCCAGCCCACATCTTCCCCTAGAATTCTGATAAATCCAATTTCTTTATTTGTGATGATAAATAATAATAAGAAGAAAATGGTGAGCTCAATAACATGCTCACCACCCCCCCCTTATAAACTATTGAGGTGAATAAGAGTCCAGCAAAATTGCCAAAGGCAGGATCAATATATAATCATCAATGGGATGTTGATACACCAGCAACCAACAATTTCAAGATTCTGATATTTACAAAAATGCCACTTTGTTGGGGTTGGGGTGCAGCTCAGTGATAGAGCACTTTCCTAGCATGCATGAGGCCCTGGGTTCAAGTCTCTAGTACTGAAGAACCCCCCCCCCATGCTATTAGTGAATCAAACAATTTCTAAAATATATATACAAGGAAACTGGGCCTGTAACTCTAGTGACTCTGGAGGCAGAGGCAGGAGGATAGCAAGTTGGAGGCCAGAGGCCCCCTATATAACTTAGGGAGACCCTGTCTCAAGATAAAATAAAAATGGGGACTGGGGGTGCAGCTTAGTGGTAGAGTGCTTGTAAAATATGCCTGAGGCTCTGGGTTGAGCACCCCCAGTACAAAAAAAAAAAAACAAAGGAAAATATATATACAGTATATTGTTCATCCAAAAACTAAAAACATACAATTGATTGTATGCACTTGCATACAATATACAATATACACTTGCATGAAAATGAAATTCACATATTTTTAAGATATAAAATATCGTACTCATAAGGAAGTACCCATAAGGAAGAAGGGAGAAGAAAAGGATGAGAGTAAAGTGGGCTTTCTTTAAGAAAGCTTAAGAGGGAAAGACCTGTTGTGCTATTAAATTTATTTTCTATAATGTGAATATTAATATATGAGCAGGTATATTTATTAGCAAGTGTACCTGATTTTTGTATCTATATATTTGAAATATTTTATGATCAAAAATTGAAATTAAAATTTTACATGTGTTCAAGATGGATTTCAACGAGATGACAAAACCTTTCTACCTTCTTCAATAACTTTTTGCTCTAAATGTGTATGTTTCTAATTCTTTGCAGTGTGAGGGATCACACCCAGGCCCTTGTGCATGCGAGGCAAGCACTCTGCCACTGAGCTACCTGTATCTGTTTAAGTGTGCACGAAGAAAAAGAAAAAGTTGTGTCCTCAGAAGAAATGAGTGAGTATAAGCAAATGTTGGAAAATAAGAGATGAAATTCCTTGGTTAAAGTTTTACCCCAGAATGGTCAGGTTAGACTTGTACTAATTTGCTTTTGTTTTGAGAGGCTCTTAGGTAATTATGAGGCATGACATGTCACCCCTCCCGCCCCTCAGTTTTCCCATCTAGTGGCTGAGCTGTAAAGTCCCTTCCAGCCTCCATGTCTTATGAGATCCCAGACCTCTAAGTTCTTTGTGAGAGCCTGGACTCAGGTCAGCTTGCTGTGTAAAAATCAAAGGCAGTTTCTCTCCGTCCAGTTAGAGATAATTAAGCCGAGGACAATGAGGAGGGTGTAATCAACACCTGGAGTTGGCAGATGGGGAACCAGCTGGAGCAGGAAGGGCAGGGAGCCTGAGGCCAGGCCTGCTAAGCTGCTAGAGTTCTACCATCTTTGATATCAGCAACGTCTGGGGACAAGCATATTTACTTCTTCCCTACGTGTCAAGTTATTTTGAATTCTGTCTTAATGTGGATATCTCATTGCCTGTAGCAAAAACTGGATAGTTAAAATATGTAACATAAATTCCATGGTTATATTTTTGCTTGAAATGAATTATTATAATGGTATTATGGTTATCTTTTAAAGGAAAAGAGTGTTTTCTTAAAAAAAGGTACGTAAGGACATATTTATGGATGAAATACAATGTCTGGAGTTGGCTTTAAAATAATTCAGAGGTGGAAGCACAGAGTGGGAGTCAAAGTAAAATCAGATTGCTGGTGGGCCAAGTGCTGTAAGCTACTGAAGCTGAAAGGTGGGTGTGTGAGGTTCATTAGACCACTCTCTCTACTTGAATATATGTTTGAAATTTTCCATAATAAAAAGGTTAAGGGAAAAAAAAAAAGAAAAGGAAAAAGTAAAATACATGCTCTATGAGCTAACTTCTTTTATGAGTCATCCATGCTTGCAGAAATTGTACCCACTGACCCTAGACTCCATGGATTGCCTGGCGCATTCTCCCAATCTGTTGGCACACATCTGGTCTGAATTGATTTGCTTTCCAGGCAATGACAGACTTTTAAACCCAGGTTGATTTCACCAGGAGAGCATTCTAAGAAGTTTTCAAAGGAAACTGGAATTCTCGGCTTTTTCAAAAATAGAAACTGTCACAGTCCTGGATATCACACAGACCGATGAAGTATTTCTGATAGAAAAATTGAACGCAGATTTGTTGTTGTTGTTAGATGTCATCAAATTGGATCTGACTCATGCCACCCTATACATAACAGACAAAACATTCCTTGACACCGTGCCATACCCAGCACAATTGTCAGTGCTTCTCTGCCATTCATAGGGTTTCCAATGGCTGATTGTTTTGGGAGTGGGCTGTGGGTCATTCTCCCGAGCCTGTGGCACCTGGTGTTCCCAGGCCATCTCCAATCCAAGTACTAATTGGGCCTGACCTTGATTAGTTTCCAAGATCTGACGAGGTTGGATGCCAGGATGGTATGGCTATAGGCTACAGATTAAGCACCTATAATATTCCAGGTACTGGAAGCTGATTTAATTAGACATCCATATTATCATTTCTGTTTTAGAGATGAGGAAGTTTGACCTTGCCACCGTCATATAGTGAGCATGACTGAAGACAGGATGCCAGACCAGGAATGGAAAAAATCCAAAGTCTGTTTCTTTCTACCACCCAACCTTTGTGGACCAGTGGACGGATATCCACTGAGAAGTTTGTTAAAGATGGAAAATCAGTTGCAACTTACTCCAGTCCTGCTGAATCAGAATCTACTTTTTAATGAGGTTCTCAGGTGTCTACAAGTACATTGAAACCATTCAAACATAAACTCCTCCATGAAGCAGCCTTATAAATTTACCTCAAATAAGAGTAACTAGTTGGGCACGGCGGCACACAACTCTAATCCCAGCGTCTCAGGAGGCGGAGGCAGGGGGATCACAAGTTTGCGGCCATAGGCAGCCTCTGTAACTTAGTGAGACCCTGTCTCAAGATAAAAAATAAAAAGGGGGCTGGAGATGTAGCCAGTGGAGGAGCATTTGCAAAATATGTGTGAGGCCCTGGGTTCAGCACCCCCAGTACCTCAGAAAATAAAAAGAAAGTGATCATAAACAGTTCTGCTAACATTTATTGAGTCCTCACAGTCTGCCAGACTTGTTTATTTATTCCTCATAATAATCCTATTAGGAAACAGGCTTCAGGTGTAAGTAACTCTGAGGTCACACACGTAGTAAGCAGCACAGTTGAACCCAAGTTGGTCTGATTCAGCAGCCTGTGTGGTAAGGCTTTGTCCCATGAGCTTTACTCCAGACATCGACTCTAAACATTCTGCTTCAACTTGTTGTTAGGTGCCAAAGAGTCCTGTTCAACTCATAGTGACCCTCATACGGTTTTCAATGGCTGACTGTTTCAGGATTGCCTTGGGAGTAGATTGCCACATCCTTCTCCCATTTTTGCAGTGCTGGGAATCGAACTCAGGATCTCAGAGACTGCAGAGCAGGACTCTACAACTGAGCTAAATCCCAACCCCTCTGCTTCATCTAAGTGATGCAAATTATTTGCTCATGTTATCTTCTGTCATGTCATTGGTCTATCGTTAGCACGGTCTGACCTGATACTTAGGTTTGATGGTGTGAACAGAGTCTAGAATGTCAGACTCAATATCATATTGCTGTCATTTAAAACAATTTTTAAACTATGAGATCATATGGCTAATATACTGCTTTGACCACAGCCAGTATACCCAAATAATATACCAGAGTAAAAACTGTAGTAGTTTATCTGACCATTCCCCATTTACCAGAGGTGAACTGCGGTATAAGATGAAGCTGACTCTTCAGAACAATCCTGGCTTTTGTTAAGGAAGGATCAGAAAGGACTTTGTGCTTCTCCATTCCATTCACATTACCAGGCAACTCTAATTATGTTTCCAGGAGTAAAAAGTTTGGGATCATTGAATTTTCCTCAAACACCATCAAGTAAACAATTCTTTCTTCTTGTATGGGATAAGATAACAGACTAATTTTGCACATAAAAATTTCCCACTGAGAAACTCTCTTATCTACTTGCCACATGGGGAAAAAAGAAACATACATAATGTTTTTGTTGGTAGAGAATATAATAGATTACAATTCTAAACTTATTTTTAGTAAGAGCAAAGAGAAACCATAATTAGCTCTAGACTAAAGTAGACTAATGGGCTGGGATTTAGCTTAGTTGGTAGAGCGCTGCTTTGCAGTCTCTGAGGTCCTGAGTTCAATTCCCAGCACCGCAAAAATGGGAGAAGGACCTGGCAATCCACTCCCAAGGCAATCCTGAAACAGTCAGCCATTGAAAACCCTATGAGGGTTGCTATGAGTCGGATACCAACTACATGGCACCTAACAACAACAACAAAGTAGACTAAGTTGGTATGAATATGCAACTATCTACAAAAGATAGCACATTGCTAAAAATGTCACAGAATTTCCTATTTTTCCTGTTATACTTAATATAGATCCCTCAAAGTAGAAATACTTAATTACCTTTGTGACCTAGTGTTTGCAGATTGCTATCTATAAAATTAGTTATTAGATATCTTCTCCTTTAGGAAGCAAATAGGGTGGCAGAATGTTAACACTGGAAATCTAAGAAATGGCCTGAAAATCATCATTTGAAAAAAAAAGTAATGGACTTCAACATCAGTGTATCTGATTACAAGGAAATAAGATCTTCCAAAAATATATGTAGTAAATATTCAGCTAACATTCATGAATGAATTTTTCTTTCTTTTTCAGTGGTAAGGAATAGATTAAGATAATGATAATCAAGCATCCTTATAATCCTACTTGTTCTATATTGAAAATTGTGTAAGTATATAATTAAAACATTTAGATAAAGAACTGACACTCTTCCAGCCTAAAAGGTAAGTGTCTTTATTTTCCCTGTGCATTTCATTGATTGTGCGCCCAGGCTGCTGTGACTGTGAATGGATTTTACAGGTTGTTACTCTTCCATTTACGCCCCCCCACCTCATTTTCCAGGAATGGCTATGGATGTTGTACTGAGGAGCTCAATTTGAAGTGAAAGCCAATTCCAATTACCTTGACCTGGATTAAAAAGCAAACAAACAAAACAAAACAGAACAAAACAAAAAAATAGGGACCAGGAGTGTAGGCCAGAGACAGAGCACCTGCCTAGCATGTGAGTCCTTGGGTTTTACACCACAAAACAAATAATCAAAAAATTCAGAGGAAATGATCAGTCAAGGACATATTTCTAAGTCAACGAAAAATTTTTCTTTATAAAATTTAATCCTGGTGGTGCACACCTGTAATCCCAGAGACTTGGGAGGCAGAGGCAGGAGGATTGCAAGTTTAAGACCAGAGGCAGTCTGCATAATTTAGTGAGACCCTGTCTCAAAAAGTGAAAAAAATGGGCTGGGGGTGCAACTCAGTGGTCCAGCACTTGCAAAGCATGCAAGCATGAGGCCCTGGGTTCAACCCCCAGTATCGCAAAAAAAAAAAAAAAAAAAAATCCTAGAAGAAGAAAAGGGATACAGGGATAGGTAAGGGAGATAAGAGGTATGGAAATATCACAACAAAATCACTCACATTGTGCAATTAATATACACTAATAGAAATTAATACTAGAGTTGCCCATAAACTCTTTTAAAAAGGTTGGGGAAAGCTGGGCACTGTGGTACATGCCTGTGATCCCAGCAACTTGGGAGGCTGAGGCAGAAGGATGTCAGAGGCAGCCTGTGTAACTTAGACCTTGTCTCAAAATAAAAAATAAAAAGAGAGGTAGGTGTACAACTCAGTGGTAGAGCAATTGTCTAGCATGTGCAGGGCCTTGGATTCAACCCCTGAGTACTGGGGGGAAAAAAAAAAGGAAATGAAAGAAAAAAAAGTTGGGAGAATTTCACTGTAGACATACAAAGAGGAAATTCTCTTTCTGGTGTTTTATGATGGGAAAAAGCCCCCAATAAATTCTGTTTCTACTTTTTCTTGTCAGGTGCTCCCCTCTTGTTTGTGCTGAGCTCTGAAGCTGTGTGAATTCCCTGATAAGAATGGAGGTAAGTAACACCAGAGGTGTTAGGTCTATAATTAGAGGGACTTCTTGTTGTTGTTAGGTGCTGTCAAGTTGTGTCCAAATCAAAGCGACCTTCACAGGTTTTCAACGGCTCATTGTTTTGGGATTGCCTTGGGAATGGATTGAGGCATCCTTTTCCCAATTAGAAGGACGAGAGACAGAAAAATGAATTAGACGCCTGCCATTTCATTCATTCTGAGAATGTCCTTAGAAGACAACCATGGCTCAGAGGGAAACAAAAATAAACACTTTGAGGGACTGCCCTCCTGCTAACTGGTCCCTGGCTGGGAACTCTGGGAGAGGATGCAAGCAAGGGTGCCTCCAATTCTAGTGTTACCCTTTGGTCTCAAATGTCAGGATGTAATGGGGGAAAAGATCCTATCTTACTTCGGGGAGAGGACTATTTAAATTCTGAGGTCCTCTCCAGTGCTGTTTTATTATTTGAGTTGCTCCTGGATTCAAACCTTCAGGGTCCACTCGTCTTCCTTACGTCTTTTTTCTTGTGGCTTCAGCTTTTCAGTTGGGATTTCTATCAACAGTGATGGCTGGGGTTTGGCACTGTGGGTGAAATAAGCCTTGTTTGAAAACCTGCTGGTGGCAGCCTGTGAAAGCCTGTATAACATGAAGCAGCTCAAGGGATGGCTGTCTTGTCCCAGTTCCCAAAACAGAGAGAGGTATCCCCACCAGAGAGAGGAAGTGGTTCTATACCCTCCTCCTCAGACTTACAGGTTCCCCTCTGGTGGAACTACTTTTCTGCCAAGCTCTTGTATCTGTCAAATAATCCCTTCTCTTGAGCTAGTGAAGTACACAGCTGCGACCTTGAGGAGGCTGAAGAGTAAGCCAAGGATGCCCATCAACAGACAGAGGAGAGATTCGGGGCTCCTGGAGGATGGAAAGCTGCAGAGAGAAGGCGCTGTCTCTGTCCTGGCCAGTGTTCCATTTCCCACTTCCAGGCCCTGAAGTTCAGCTGAACAAGAAACCAAACTGAAAAAGCAGAGCCACCTGGGTTATATCTGGGGCATCCCCAAAGGACCTGAGCACACCCCCAGTATAACAGGGCACTACTATTGGTGAGCCTAAGGAGGCTCAGGGCCTTCAAGAAAAAGTAAATCTGTACTCATATAACCTGAAATAGTGAGGACGGATTAAAGGACTTATACTTTTTAAACGGTTAAAATATAAAAGAGAGTTCCTGCTTTCAGGCATAGGAATCAAGCCATCTGCTCATTTCTCTTTAAAACACATGCACACAGGCGAATACCCATGCTCAAACATAACCTGAAAGTTTAGAATCCTAGTGACAAGGAAGTCAGAAAGCCACAGGATTGAGGCAAGGGAATCTTCAGAACAATGGTCAATGGAGATCCCAGGGTAACAGCTTGGTTTGCAGAACAACCAATTCGGATTAGGGCAGGCCAGAAGGCTCTTAAAGGTGTCGCCAAAGATATGAACTTTCTAGAATACTCAGTAAGGAGTTTTACACAACTGGCACAAGAGTTTGAGGCCAAATTAGAGCTAATGATATACAAATCTAAGCAAACGAAAAATAAGACGTGAATTTTAGATGTGACAAAAATTGGGCAAGAAAGAAGAAATAATCACAGTATGAGAAGTAGTTTAATTTATAAATAGTATTTATGCAACAAAAAACTCCAAGGGAATGCTGAATCTTTCCTTTCATAGAGTTCTTTACCATATGTTTTCTATCTCTATAATGTAGAGATTTTCACAGAAGGTGTTATCCATAACAGGATCTATCTAAAGTGAGACTATTTATTTTAACATGAATTGACCTATGTCATTTGACAGAGTGGGAAATCAAAATCTTACCAATGAACCTCTGGTCTGTGTGACCTGGGGCAGGGTTATTTTGTTTTGCTGAGCCTTTAAAGGATGAAGGTGGCAAATCACAACACAATGCCTGGCACATAGTAGACCTTCCTAAATTACCATTTAAAAAAAATCAGCCATGTTTATAGAAGAATGCTAGAGAGTGATATTATAAAACCATAGGACACAACTTTGGCCTCAGTTTAAGTGTGTGGTTGGGCATCTGAAAGTCTGACACTGTGATAAAAGTGAACACTTCTCAGACTAAGTAAATATAATACCGAACTGACAAGTCTGTATATAAATGAAATTGAAAAAAATGAGTGAGAGAATAAAGTACATAGAGTGAGTCAACTCTCAGAGGGACCATAGCTATGCTGTCCCCAGAGAGCACAGCACCACAGAAAGCCTGCAGAGCAAGGGGGAATTTGGGTTCCTTCCCTAATGATAACAAAATGAAGAATTTCAGTTGCAGGAGTTCAGTAGGTCCATCAGTTCTAGGAGTTGGTCAGATAGTAATAGTTTGAAAGATAAAGAAAAAAACAGTCATAATTAACAAGGTTTGAGCACTTAAGATATTCTACTTACTGTTGCAAGCCTTTTACATGAATTACCCCATTTACTATTCCTTTTATCCCCACCTTAACAGATACAAACCAGAGACTCAGAGAGGTTAATTAAGTTGCCTAAGGTTACATGGGTCTGTAGCCGTAGCACTGTGGTGTTCCATCCTATCAGATCTCAGAAGCTAAGCAGGCTCCAGCCTGGTTAGTACTTGGATAGGAGACCTCCTGGGAACACCAGGTGCTGTAGGCTTAGGAGAAGGACCTGGCAGCCCATTCCCAAAACAATTAGCCTTTGAAAACCCTATGAATAGCAGAGAAGCACTGACAAAGTGTTTCGCCTGTTGTACATAGGGTTGCTATGAATCGGTTATGGACTCCATGGCACCTAACAACAAAGGTTACATGAGTCTGCAGCTGTCACACTATGGTGTCTGAGCTAAGTCGGGTCGAGCCTGATTAGTCCTTGGATGGGCGACTGCCTGGGAACACCAGGTGCTGCAGGCTTGGGAGAAGGACCCGGCAACACACTCCCAAAAAACAATCTGCCATTGAAAACCCTATGAATAGCACAGAAGCAGTAGCAATACTGTTTCACCTGTTGGATGTAGGGTCCCTATGAGTCCGACACCGACTCCATGGCACCTATCAACAACAACAAGGTTACATGAGCTGGGGTTTAGCTCAGTTGGTAGAGTGCAGCTCTGCGCCTTCTGAGGCCCTGGGTTCAATTCCCAGCACGGCAAAAATGGACGAATGACGGGGCAGCTCATTCCTCAAAACAATCTCGAAACAATCAGCTGCCATTAAAAACACTATGACTGTCGCTATGAGTGGGACCCGACTTGACGCAACACAATAACAAAGTTATATAGTAAACTGGTCCAGCCACACCTGAATTCAGATTAGCCAGCCTTCAAACCCTTCCATACTTCTCTCCACGATGTTAATTATACAGCAGATACAGTGTTTAGCTGTGGATTTCCCCAATAGCATGAATTGCTCTTGGCTTACAATAGCAAGTGATCGCTGAACAGTAATCAATGTGGAGACTGTACGAAGGTACACGAGGGTAGAGCCTCAAAACCATTGGCTCCAAGAGGAAGTGGGGCTCAGATGTTTGCACACACCTAGTAAACTGCTAATGCAAACGGAGTTATCTGGGGGCAGGTCAGCGCAAAAGAGGAAAACTCTCCACCAGATGGATTGACACAGTGTCTGCAACAATGGGCTTAAAAATAAATAAGATCGTGTGCCTGGCACAGAATCGGGAAGTGTTTCGATCTACTGTACATAGGGTCGCTATGAGTCGGACTCGACTCCACGGCACCTAACAACAAAGTTTAGGGTGTCCGTGCCTGCCGTGTGGTGCGGATAGGCGACTCTCATAACAGGTCCACTCAAATCTCACGCAGTGTATGTCAGACTAAACATGGATCGCATTGATTAAGCTTCGTGGACGTGGCTGTCACGCAGCTGCTTGGAGGCTGGGAGAACCTGCTACCGATATGGGTCCAGCTGAAGGACAGGTCGCTCTGGGAAGGCACAGCAAAGCCCAGAGACGCAGGACCCCGGGAGCGCCCTAACCCGGGCTGCAGCGCTGGGCACCGGGGCTCAGCCTGAACGGTGAATGGCCCGGGGCAGGGATCGACGCCGGCTCGGGGAATCACAAACCAACGCAACAAGGGACCGAGCGCGGCTCACCGGACACACCCAGACAGCCCCGCCGCAGGTGCACCGCGAGCAGCGCGCTGGTGCAGACACAGTGCCTCCCCCACCCCCGCTCGCGCACGCGCAGCGCCACTCGGTGGCCAGCTCGCGGCGCACGCGCAGTGCCCTAGTTTCACCCCGCCCACTAAGGACCCCGCCTACCCCCGTGCAGACCGCCCATATCCGGGTTCCCGCGGCCGCCCAGCTCATTCAGCCCGGGCGGGAGTGGCGAGATCCCCATCAAGATGGCGGCGGCGGGGCGCGTCGGCTCCTTCGGCTCCTCTCCGCCGGCTCTGGCGTCGGCCTATGCGGTTGGCCCCCTGGCCGGCGAGCCGGCGGCGGGCGACGACGAGGACGGGCAGAACCTGTGGTAACGACCCCTCCCTGCGCGCCCGGCCCTTCCCCGCGCGGCGGTGCCCGGGACCCGCCGGGCCGCGCCTCAGCCCGCGCCTTGCTCCCCGCAGGTCCTGCATCCTCAGCGAGGTCTCCACGCGCTCGCGCTCCAAGCTCCCGGCGGGGAAGAACGTGCTGCTGCTGGGTAAGCGCTGCCGCGCGGTCCTAGCACCCGGGAACGGGGCGGGCGGGCGCCCACGCGGGGCCGCGGCCTGGGCGGCCTGCAGGAGCCGGCCGGCTTTGCCTTCACTGCACAAAGCGGTAGCGGGGGGTCCCGCCTCGCCCCGTGTTGATGTTTTCATAGCTGAGCCGGTGGGACCCGGCCTGTGTTTGATTGACCCTGCTAGGCACCGGTGCTTGCCTTGCAGTTGCCTTGCTAGCTGTCACTCAATAATGCTGGAATTCGTAAAGGGTGGTAGGACACCTTTCTAGATGAGCTCCTTCAGCCGGATTATAACGAGGAGATTGGCCTCTTGTCTCTGTTTTCCTGGCTGTTCTGTGACTCCTGTATTCTTTTTTGTTTGTTTGTTTGTTTGTTTATTGACTGGGAGGTAAGCGTAAAAGGATTGAGGAGAACAATTCCAGGTGCACATTTTTGCAGATTCAGGTCCTGAATCATTTTACAGGAGAGATTTCGCTCCCTTCCTTTCCTTTTCTTTTCTTTTCTTTTCTCTTTTTTCTTTTACATGCAAGATACTGAAGTTTGGCTTATAAGATGATGGTTGCATTTTAAAACATTGGTGTCTAAAGGGTTTTGGCTATGTACATCTAAAGACGAGAGGAAACAAAGAAATGCTGCAGGGTCCACGGTTTAATATAAATGACTAGATAGGAAGAAATTACTTATTTTCCACGAACTGCTACCTGTATAGAATACATGATTCTTCATGTTCTCTAAAGCTGTGGTGAGCTAGTTGAAAAATTAGCTTTGTGCCTTAAAAAAAAAAAAAAAAAAAAAAAAAAAAAAGAATGGAAGCACTGAGTGCAGATTAGCCTGAATTGAGTAAAGGACCTGTCACACACAAGCCCTGTGATCTCCAGCAAGTTGCTTGATGTCTATAAACCTCAGCTTCTTCGTCTTTTAAATGAATGTTGTAGAAATAATAATGTCTGCCTCCTGGGATTGTGGGGAAGAATAAATGGGATAATGTTTGTAAAGTGGCAACAGCACGATGATTTTGTGAAGGGTCTATTTTAACTGAATTACAAAATGTTTTGTCATAGTCCTCTTTTTAAAAACTAGATTAGTGCCTACATAAATGATATTGATAGAGCAGGTAAATTAGAATCCAAAAGAAAAAATCCAGAAAGTGTTTTTAATTACTAATTTAAACAGATTACTACTAATTACCTAATTAAAATGTATTTAAGACTAGATGACCTTATTTGAAATAGGTTATATTTTAGTTACTCTCAGTTAAATAGAACTTCTTTTCAAATATTGCCATTGTAAAAGGAGATTCCTGAAGTTTGTTTTTATCTTGTAAATCTCCTCTAGTTACTGTTGTGTTTTAGATGTGACCGATGGTTAGGAATAGTGCTGTTTGTAGTGAAACAAAAGTGGCGGTTTTGTTCATTTCTTGGTGTGCCTAATTTGCACTGAGATTGCCTGTGACTTTTTTTTTGTTGTTTGTTTGTTTAATACCTCTTGAACATAGGGTCATTGAGACTGAGTGTACTTAGAGGTCCTAGACTCCTTTACTCCTCCATACTTAGAATAGATTAAATTTCCTTTTTTATGAACTTTACAACTTAGAAAGCTCTGTTATCAAGTTATATAAGGATGAAATTTAATATATTTCTTTAAGTGCTACTGAGAGTTTCATCCAGTCTTTTTTAGCTTTGGTTACTGTTGTTGGGTGCTGTTGAATTGGTGTCCGACTCCTAGCAACCCTGTGTACAACAGGCAAAACAGTATTGTCAGTGCTTCTCTGCTATTCATAGGGTTTTCAATGGCTGATTGTTTTTTGGGAGTGGGTTGCCAGGTTCTTCTTCCAAGCCTACAGCACCTGGTGTTCCTGGGTGGTCTCCCATCCAAGTACTAACCAGGCCCGACCCTTCCTAGCTTTCGAGATTTGACAGGATCAGTCGCTACAGTGGTACTGCTGCAGGCTCAGCTTTGGAAGAAGCTAATAACTGATTTTTTAATACTGATTACATAAATAGGGTTAATTTCCTAAAATTCCTCTCTAAAGGTTTCTCAGAGACATTTTACTGTCACGTGTTATGGCAACATTTAGTCTGTGTGAAGGAAATAGATCCATAGGTAGGGATTGTGGCTTTCTTTGTTATGAGTTCGAGGGTGCCAGGCAGGGAGACACTTCACCCTGATATGTCTCTCATGAATGATGGTGGTCTTTGAGTCCCATATCAAAAAAACCAAACCTGAGATCATCACAAGGTTTTGTATTTCTAGAAACAACCTAGTATAGGAAGGATGACGTAGGTCTATGTATCAACTGATGCACACACACACAATGCACAATGACGATTTAACCTTAGCTTCCTAGATGACCTCTCCTCCCCATGGGAGAAAGAAGTCAGGGCTAGGCGTGTGTGTATGTGGCCATTCTCAAAGCATGTTTGCACAGATCTGATTTCATCCCATCTCCCCTCCAGTCTGGGAGGTGGATGGGAGTGCCACTTTCCAGATGAGGGAAGGGCTTTAGAGACCAGTTAAATAGGTTCTCCGAGCTCATCCTGCTGTATGGGCCCTGTGTCCTGTGACTCTGGCGTGGTTTTCCAGCTTGAAAGAAAGAAGTCCCTGCAAGGAAGAGACTGCCAGGTACAAGACTTCCTACTTGAAAGTTATCTTTGACCAGAAGTCCTGGTAATCACTTAAATGGAAAATCCAATTATAATCCCAGCACTTGGGAGGATCCCAAGTTCAACACCAGTCTGAACTACATAACAAGACCCTGTCTCAAAAAAACTATTGGACTTTGGGATGTAGCTCCTTGAGGGACACAGCTATGGCCACAACACTTGTGTTTAAGCAGTCATTTCCTTCACATAGTCCTGATTGCTAGTGACATCCATAAAGACTGACAGTAGTGTTTTCTTGGGATTTTTTTCCCCCATTTTCATTTTTGGTGGTGCTGGGGATTGAACCCAAGGCTTAGCACCTGCTAGGCAAGTGCTCTCCCACTGAGCTGTGCCCTCTAGCTCCTTTTTTCATATTTTGAGACAAGATCTCCTTAATTTGCATGGGCTGCCTCTGGCCTCAAACTCATGATCCTCCTGCCTCAGCCTCCTGAGTTGCTGGGTTGACAGATGTGTCATTCTTTATTGAAAGACTTTGTGAATAGGTTTCAGTAAAATTTGTTTTTAATATTAAAGACTTCTTGTGCATGTATTTTAAGTAGGTCTAACTCATAAATTATGCGTTTAAGAGCTACTTTTTTCCTCTTTACCCTTTACATTTAATGAATTTTTATTACAATTAATTATAATTATATTTTAATATGTACCTTTAAGTTCAGTTTCCCCATATCTTATTTTCCCTTGTTTTGGTAAGAAAAGTCCCTAAGGAAAGTAACAGTACTACCTAACGGAATCATTACATATACTAGTCATGTAAGGATTGTTTTCATACTCTGTTGCCATAAAGATCAGGAAACAGACACAAAGCTGTCAAGTAAATTGCTGTAGGGTTACCCAGTCAGAAGGATGCAAAATAGGGTTTAGAATTGTGCCACTTGAGCCCAGAGCCGGTACTGTTAATCGTACACTGGACTATGGTCCTAAAGGAAAAGAGCTTGCTTTATTGGAGAAGAGGATGCGTAGTGGTTATTAAGGTATGTTATCTAATACTCCTGAGTTTGTCTGTTTCAGTGCAAAACATCTCATTGATTTAGATTACTTAAATTCATTGTCAACAAAGATACATACACAATCATGGTCCCTAACATTATTGCCTAGCACTATAGATAGGACATCAGAATAACTTTCTGAATTGTAGGCAGTGTGAATTACTAAAAGTTAGCTGACTCTTTGGCAAATCATTTAAACCTCATCTTTCTCATCTGCAAATTAAACTATTAGGATTTAGTGATCTCCAAAGCCTTAGCCTGATCTGATATTCTAAATTTTTTAATTCTAAATCTCGAGTTTAAATATTTTTAAAGGAGTGTTGTTAGGCATATTACAATTAGGTTTAAATTTATATTCTCCTGTAGATTGGGCTGTTTAATTCCATCCAAGGAAGAAATCTAGAGTCTTTTGTTCATTCCCTGAAGGTATTAGTCTAGGGCACTATACAGGCAAAAAGTCCTACAAAATGTTGAGGATAATCAAGAAATATATTTGAAACAGTTAAAAAAATACCCTCAGGGGAAGAAAAAAACTAGCTTTATTGTGCTTGAGTTATTTTAAGTCGGAAACCTCTAGTCAAGGAAAACTCTAGGCAAGGGAGTGCATGGTTATTTATGTGAGGGCTGATTTTAAAAATAATGAGGAGTGGGCCGGGCGCGGTGGTGCACACCTGTAGTCCCAGCGGCTCGGGAGTCGGAGGTGGGCGGATTGCAAGTTCAAGATCAGAGACAGTCTTCGTAACTTAGAGAGACCCTGTCTCAAAAAAGTAAAAAAAAAAAAAAAGGGCTGGCAGCGCAGCTCCGTGGTCCAGCACTTGCAAAGGATGCAGGTGCAAGGCCCTGGGTTCAACCCCCAGTACCGAAAATAATAATAATAATAATAATAATAATAATAATAATGAGGAGTGTTTAGTCTGAAACTATTGAGCGTGTGAGGAGCTGGGCTTAAAGATCACCAGGACTCTCTGACTTGTGGAAATATTTTTATTAATTGAATTGTGTTAGGCTGTTTGCTGGTGTGGTTGGTTATAGGAGTATGATACAGGGATAGAAAGAAGCAAGAAATAGAATGCCACGTATGTAATACTGAGTTGGTAATTGCCAAAAGCTTGACATGAAGCTATGTGGTTATGTGATACTATAACTAAAAATACACTACATGTAAAGTGTTCTGAGAGTCGGGTAGTGTATTGATACCTTACTTACAGTGGTCCGGGTCAGCATACTTGCCTGGACAGGACCAGATAAAAAGTAAGGTAGGCTTGTAATATGTCATATGGTCTCTGTTGCCACTCCTTGGTTCTGCTCTTGTAGGCCCAGAACAGCCCCAGACAGTATATCAAGTTTATCAGTAAGCAGAGATGCCTATTAATAGAGGTTTCTACTTAGTGGGATGTGGTGTTTGGCACCTGTTCCTGGGTGCTCAGTGCACGTGTGTTGGATGAATGCTGAACTACTGTAAAGTATCATTGTTATTTCAGTAGAGATACAGTTGAATATAGATTTAAGAATGAGAGGCGTTAATACAGAATTTCCCCCAGTGCTTCTATCAAAACAGCTAGAAGTGTCACAGGTATAGACTGATAGACTGGCTATTCAGCTGGTGTGAAGTCCATGTGAGAGAGAATGTCAGCAAAAGCACTTTGAACGTGAACGAACAGAGGAGAGCCTTGAATTAGGAAGAAACATCTGAAGTCTGAGATGGGATCCTGTCACCAACGAGTGATCAGACGTGGGCTAACCTGTTTTCTTGTAAAATCAGGGCAGTGGCTGTTAGAAAGACTCACAGATCCCCTCTTTGTTCATTTGTTCATCAAACATTTATTAGAATTGGACTGTGTATGAAATTCTTTACTGAGTCATTACTGAGTCATCTGAGGAAAGGGGCCAACACTTGGTCCCTGCCCTCTAGAAGCTTATGAACTCCTCTGGGGAAAAGACTCAGAGTACCTCGTTATAATCAAATATATCGGTACAAAATAATGCACAGGAAAAATTTTTTAGGAAAGGTAGTGTCTGAGTAGAATTCTGCTAAGTGGGGTGGAGAGACGAATACTTCGGGTTGAGAGAACTGTTGAAAGGGTCCTAATAATAAGGCACAAGGCCTTATTATTAATAATACCTGCTGTAAAGGGCTGAGGACTTTTGGTATGGTGGAAGGAATCCTGACCTAGAGGCACAAGATCTGAGAGTCAGCCCTTCCTCCCTTTGGAAGCCGTGGCCTATAAACTGAGGTTATTTCATACTTTGTGGGATTAAAAGAGAGAAAAGACATTGTATCTAAAACATTTCCTATCAAAATTGGAGGTAACCGTTTTAAATTATAAAAGTAATGCATGCTTCTTGCTGGAGAAAGAGAAAAACAAAAGATAAGAAAATGAGAACAATGCATGACCCCACCACCTAGAGATAGTCAGTATTCAATTTTTTTCTGTGTACTTTATATTGTAGAATCTAATCCACACTTTCAACAATTTTGGAGGGCTGCAAAATCAGGTGTGGATTAGAATCTTGTGTGCATTGGATATGAGGTCCAGCACTCTCTATCCAGTGCTCAATGGAGAATCCAGTCCAATCCGCATCTGATTTTGTAGCCCTCCAAAACTCTTACAAGGGTGTAGATTAGATTCCAGAATATACCATATATTTCTTTCTCATTTTCTTTTTCGGGTTTTTTTTTTTGTTTTTTTTGGGACAGAGTCTCACTATGTAGCCTAGCCTGGCCTTGAATTTGAGATCCTCCTGCCTCTACCTCTTGAGTGCTGGGATTACAAGTATGTACCACCATACTTGGCATGTTTTCTTTCTTAAACAAAAATAGGCTCATCATACTTTATAATTTTACATTATAAGAAATTATGAATTTTATAATTTGTAATCTGATTTTTTTTTTTTTTACTTCATATACCACAGTTCTTGACATATAACATAGGTTCTTTTCCCCCATGTTAGTAGTAGTTGTTGTTAGATGCTGTTGAGTCAGGTCCGACTCATAGTGACCTTATATACCTCAGATGAAACACTCTGACACTGTGCCATGCTCAGCACTATGTCAGTGCTTCTCTGCTATTCATAGGGTTTTCAATAGCTGGTTGTTTCAGGAGTGGGTTGCCATGTCCTTCTTCCAAGCTTACAGCAGTCAATATTCCCATGTGATCTCTCATCCAAGGATTAACCAGGCCAACCCTGCTTAGCTTTGACGATCTGATGGGACTGGACACCACAGTGGTACAGCTGTAGGCTCCTGTCAGATACTCCTTTATCCCATTTATTGACTGAATACCATAATTATAATTGATTGGTAGATGATTGTTGTTATACCTTATTTTCCATTTACCCAGTGTATTCTTTGGGTTAAATGTGTAGAAATGAGATTGCTAGGTCAAAGGATGTATCTTAAATCTGTCTATAATTGCCAAACAGTCTTCTGAGAAAGTTGTGCCATTTCACATTTTCATCATTATTGTGTCAAAGTACTTGTTTGACTAGCATAATTGCCAATATGTTTATTTTACTCTTTGCCTATTTGTTAGGCTACAAATTGGATCTTCATTTAGAGATAATTATAGAATAGAGGCCATATTTGTTGGTGAAGAACATTGCTTTAGTAGGACTTTGACTTTCTGGAGCATGGAACTGTTGATAACCATTGGGATTAACATTTATGGGCCTTGGTAAGTGGGTATGGAGCCAAACTTAATGATTTTAATTTCATATCTAGTTAATGAGAATAAGGGAAATGACTAAAGGTGAGTCCTGGTTTTTAACATAATATGGATTATTGCATCATAAAATCCAAAGGGAGCCAGGCGCAGTGACACATGCCTGTAATCCCTGCAGCTCGGGAGGTGGAGACAGGAGAATTGCAAGTTCGAGACCAGAGGCAGTCTGCATAATTTAGCAAGACCCTGTCTCAAAAAGTAAAAAAAAATGGGCTGAGGGTGCAGCTCAGTGGTCTGGCACTTGCAAAGCTTGCAAGTGCAAAGCCCTGAGTTCAAACCCCAGTACCGCCCAAAAAAAAAAAAAAAAAAAAAAAAATCCAAAGGGAGGGCTTTGACCAACTATAGAGTGGGATCTACCCTGTAGTGTGCAAATTACTTGTGTTGGGGGTTCTACGAGGTGCTTTGTTATGTGGTATGTTCCCTTTTTTACAGAAGGTGGGGTGGCTTTTTCTGTGTGGTTGTGTCGTGGTTGGTTTTTGTTTTGTTTTGTTTTTAGACAGGGTCTCCCTATATAGGCCCAGGCAGGCACAGAACTCTTTATATAGCCCAGGCTGGCCTCAAACTTGTTATCCTCCTGCCTCAGCCTCCTAAGTGCTGGGGTTACAGACGTGTACCACCACCCCTGTGAGCCCCAGTTTTCACAGACTAGCTTGGATTCAAAATGAGTTTTTCTTTTTGCTACCAGGGTCTTGCTAAGTTAACAGGCTGCATCTGGCCTCAAAGTCATCATCCTCCCACCTCTGCCTCCTGAAATGCTGGGATCACAGATGGTATAAACATTTACTTGTAATCCTTGAACAGGTGTGCATAAGTGTTTACTTATAATCACCAGCTGGTTAGCAGACTCTCTTGCTTCAGTTCACTGAGGCAGGGGAGAAGACCAGAAGCCTGCACTTGCTGGGTCCTCCAAATAACCCATAGAAAGCTGTTAAGAAGATCCGAGTCAAATGTCATTCAGCCAGGGATCCCTCATGGTTCTTGTCACCAGAGCATTCAGATAAAACAGGATGATTTATTTTATATCAGGCAAGGCCAAATAAGAAATGTCACTTTATGGTGTTGATGTTACATGTTATGTGACAGGGAAGACCTGTGACAGGTCAGGGTTCCTTCCCTCCTGATCACCATGATGCCACACACCATGATGTGTCCAGCAGAAGGTGGACATGTGAGCCAGAGCTCTACGGAAAACACATGTATCTGGCGTGAAAACCTATGTGAAGCAGGAGGCCAGTGAATCATAAGGCAAAAAATAATAAACACTATTATTGTGGTGGCCTCTAAAGACATGGAGCTGTTGTTTGTTAGGAAGCGTGTGCTTAAATTGACATGAACTCAGGTCCTGGACCCATCGTGTCCTGCCTGTGTGACTTTGGATAAAGTACTCATAAAGTCAGCCCATGTGTTTCTATGGCAAACTGACTGAAACAAACTTAAGAGAGGGACAATTTACCAGAAGCTCCCAGTTAGGGTGTTTCTGTCCCCAGAGACAGGGCAGGCAATGTGACAGCTGGGCAAGCTGTGATGGGCCCCTGGATGATGACCTCACTTAATGGAAGTCAGGAGCAGAGTACGAGAGAGAGCTTATCAGAACCAGAGGTCCAGGTACAACTTCCAAAGGCCACCCCAGGTCCCTACTTTTGCAAAACTATAGCCCACCTCCCACAGTTCCGTAGGCTCCGCTGGGGACCAAACGTTCAAACAGATGACCTTTGGGGAACATTCTAGATGCAGACCATGGCAAGTACTTTAACAGTGTTGAGCACCAGCGCCTTGGCCATGGTAGAGTTCCTGGTGGGAGGCCTGGGGCAGGCATCTGACAGCATTCTCTGCTCCTTGCTGCTGCTGCAGAGATGGAGGTGGGAGCCACCAAAGGCTCTGTTGTCCAGGGCCTGGGCAGAACGGGAATTGTAGTTGCGTTGCATTATTGGGAAGCTCGCTGGACGTTCTCCTCCTTTGTGTCCTGGCCTCTGGGACCCTCCTTTTCCTAGTTCTGAGGACTCAAAGTAGGCAAGGGGCCGACCTGTGTCCTTCCCCAGGCTTTGTGAAAGCCAGTTTGGGCTGGGTGTGTGCCGTCAGCATGTGCTCTGCAGAAGGCTCAGGAACACACATGTCGCTGTGAAAGCAGCAGCATCAGTAGGCACTTCTGTCACACATGCTCTCTAGATACCAAGGATGCGGCAGTGAACAAAGCCGTCAAAAGTAGCTGTCCTGCTGCTGCATGGGCTCGGGGGTGGAGAGAGTGCGTAAAACGCACAGTGTGTTAGGTCAGTGGAGAAAATAGAAGGTGTGGTGAGGAATGCCCAGAGGTGGGACTTTCAGCTTGCTTAGGTTTCCTTTGGTATTTTCTTGGCGGTGGTGGGAGCCTGGTGCTTAGAAAGTGCTCTACCACTGAGCCACACTCCCAACCCAAGAGGTTGTGATTTAGAATGAGGTGGTCAGCGACAGCCTACCTGAGGAGGGGACCCTTGGACAAAGGAAAAGGAGGTAGGGAACGTGGGAACTTCTGAAGAGAATGAGTTTTGTGTGTGTGTGTGTGTGTGTTTGGGGGTTGAACCTAGGGCCTCACACATACCTTGCATATGCTCTACCCCGGGGCTGTACCCCCAGCCTGTTTTTACTTCTTATCTTGAGTCTTAGCGTCTCCATAAGCTGTGCAGGCTGCCTCTGGGCTCAAACTCGCCATCCTCCTGCTTCTGCCTCCTGAGTGGCTGGGATGATAGGTGTCCACCCCTGTGCCTGGCTGAGAACATGTTCCAGGTGGAGGAAATGGTGCGTGGAAAGGTTGTGGGGTATCCCCTTTCCCCCTCACATCCTAAATTTTCTGTATTCAAATTATTTGTCTTATTTATTATTTATGGCTGGAAATTGAACCCAGGGTCTTAACACATGCTAGGCAAGCACTCTGTCAATGAGCTACATCCCCTGTGCCCTTGGATTTTGAGGTAGGTCTTGCTATGTACCTCAGATTGGCTTTGAACTTGCTAGGTAGGTAGCCCAGGCTGGCCTTCACCCACCTGCCTCAGCCTCCTGAGTGCTGGGTTACAGGTGTGCATCTCCATGCCCAGTGCCTGTTTGTCCTTTTTAGAGGACATTTCTTTGCCTGCAGGTCTCATACATACTTTCTTGCTGGAATGATTAACTCTCCATGGTTTATTAGTCCTACAGGATTTGAATAAAATGTTACCTCCTCTGCAAAGCCCTTTCTGACTTCCAGGAGAATCCGGGCTCTTCTCTCTTGGCTGCCTTCCCGATTGTGTGTATGTGTCTTGGGTGGTCCTAATGACAACACCTTGGTTGGTCTCTTACTCATTTTTCCTCTCCAGCTTAGGCCTTCCTAGGGACTTCAGCTTCAGAGGGCATAACTTTGGCACATGATCTCTGTCTTTCTGGTGTTTGGCCTAGTGCAGTAATGTCTAATGCAGTGGTTTTCTAAGGGTGGTCGTTGGACCATCATTAGCATGACTGGCAATGGGATTTGCATCTTCAACTCATCGTGGGGGTCATGGGCATTAGCACAGATACTACTGTTTTTTTTTTTTTTTTTTTCTAATCTGTTATTTTGATGGGCCAGCTTAATACTATAGAAATAGTACTAATTTAATGTCACATTCTTTTTAAAATCAGATAAAATTGTATATATCATGTACATCATGCTGTTTTGAAGTCTATATATGCATTGTGAAATGGCTAACTTGACCCAGTGAACATGTTCACCACCTCACGTAGTTGTCATTTTAGTGATGAACACTTATAATCTACCCTTGGCCTTTTCCAAGAGTACTACATGCTGTTGTAACTCCAGTCACCATGTTGTACAACAGAGCTCCAACCTGACTCCTCCTTCCGCAGGGAACTCTGTAACCAGCACCCCAGTTCCTGGAGCCCCCATTCTGTTCATCACCTTCTTTAGAGTCTTTGCATAAGTGAGGTCATATGGTAGTTCTCTCTGGGCCTGGCATCTTTCACTTAACATGATGTCCCCTGGGTTCCTCCATGTTGTCACACATGGCAGCTTCCTTCTTTTCTAATGACTGCATGGTCTTCTGTTGTGTACGGATGCCACCGTTTCTTTCTCGATTCATCTGTTGATGAGCCTTCAGGTGGATTTCACATACTGTCTGATGTGAGTCCTGCTGCAGTAGGCACAGGAGTGCAGACACGCTTTCAGCAGCCTGACCCCATTCCTGCCGTGTGCCCTGTCGGGCTTGTGATTGCTTATTTAAGCTTACATGGTGCTGTGAAGTGTTGGAAAATGGTTCACAGAACGAGCCAGTCTCCCTACTGCAGTTGAATATGGTAGCAGATGCCCTGGGATGCTTTCTGGAAAGGGTAAGAGGGACTCTTCATGGATAACCCAGGCTGACCTCGAACTCGTGACCCTCTGTCTTCCACTGCCAAGAGTTGGGAGGGCAGCGGGCACCACCTGCCAGCTTCTGGGCTGCTTTCCTTTGAGCATGGCCTGCATGTGTGCCCACTGTGTCTCTGTTCGGCCTGCGTCACTTGTGCCTCCACCTCCACTTGGCACCAGAAGGAATACAAAACTCAGTCCAGCACTCAGGAATAAAGATGGTCAGTCAGGGCAAGGCGCAGTGCACACACCTATAATCTTGCACAGTGCACACACCTATAGTCTCAGTGACTTTAGAGGCAGAGGCAGAAGATCACAGGCTCAAGGCCATAGGCAGCCTGTGTACCTTAGCAAGCCCCTGTCCAAGATAAAAAATTAAAAGGGACTGGGGTTGCAGCTCAGTGGTAGACACTTACAGTGTATGCATGTACTGGGTTCAACCCTCCAGAACCACAAGGGAAAAAAAAGGTCATTCAGAAGGCCGATAACAGATATGCTGCAGCCAGACCACTCTGGCATCCAAGCCCATCAGATCTCGGAAGCTAAGCAGGGTTGGCCTGGTTAGTACTTGGATGGGAGACTGCCTGGGAACACCAGGTGCTGTAGGCTTGAGAGAAGGACCTAGCAAGCCACTCCCAAAAAACAGTCAGTCATTGAAAACCCTATGAATAGCGGAGAAGCACTGACATAGTGCTGGGCTTGGCACAGTGTCAAGGAGTGTTTCATTCTGTTGTACACAGGGTTGCTATGAGTCAGACCCAGCTCACGGTACCTAATAACAACAACATGACATATACGCATTTTTTTCCTAGGTACTAGGGGTTGAACCCAGGGCCTTACACATGCTAGGCTAGCACTGTACCTGAGCCACACCCTCCGTCCATTTTTTCCTTTTTATTTTAAGACAGGGTCTTGCTAAGTTAGATAGGCTGACTCTGTCCTGGAGCTCACGATCCTCTTGCCTCTGTCTCCCAAGTCGCTGGGATTACAGGTGTGCACCACCAAGCCTGTCTGCTTTTTTTTTAATGTGAAAATGAAAAGAACTTTTAAATTCTCTTAAATTCATAAAACAGTAACATGTAGTTTTTAAATATTCACGTTATTAGCAAATCCCTAACCAAAACACCTAACAACTAATAGTTTTGAACATTTTATTCTTGTGCTAAGTTAAAATCATATGGTTGGTTATCCGCCATTAATATTTTCAAGTCTGTTTTTAATTTTTGTCTGTTCTGTAGCCCCTCTTCCCTTTTTCTTTTTGTGTTTTTGAGACGGTATCCAGGCTGGCCTTCAGTTCACGACAGTCTTCCTCCTTTAGCCTCCTTAAGGTTGGGATTACAGGTATGGGATTGCACGTCCAATTATTCCCTTTCTCTTGCCCAACTTCTATCCTCAGCTTCTCCCTTTTGTCCCCTGTTGTGTATTTCTTATGGCTTGATTGTTCTGATGAGGGTCACCACACACTGTCCTGATCAGTCTTGTGCCATCCATCCTCTGAGATGTGTGTAGGACTGACATGCAGCTGGGCTTGGTAGTGCAGGCCTGTGATCACAGCACTCAGGAGGCTGAGGCGGAAGGATCCTGACTTCTAGGCCAGCCTGGGCTACATAGTGAAGCTGTTCAGAACAAACAAACAAAAAATTCTTAACCTGAGATTCTGCAGACTGAATGCAGTGTGTTCTTGGAGATGAAACGGGAATGAGGTAAAAGTGGCACTTCCTGAAGCTGTAGTGTCCCATTTTCCCTCACCATCCCACAGAGGAGGCCATTTGTAACAGGCTAGAACAGGACTTACCAGGAGGAGCCACGCTGCTGGGAGACAAAATCCTGGGGTGTTTTAGCCTGCACCTTCCATTCTGCAGCCACCTGGATGGCTTCCATGCAGCATCCAGTTAGCTTTTTGGTTGAAGTTTGTTCTACTGGGCTTTTCACAGGTCACCGATGCATCCTCGATCGTGTTATAATTGAAAGGGCTAATCCTTTTTTGTATGTATCTAGGTGAAGACGGAGCTGGAAAAACAAGCTTAATAAGAAAGATTCAGGGAATCGAGGAGTACAAGAAAGGAAGAGGGCTGGAGTATTTGTACTTAAGCGTGCACGATGAAGACAGGGATGGTGAGTGGCCCTGTTCCTGACCAGCTTCCTGAAGCCCCTTCTGAGCTGCCCTGCACTGACCCAGTATCTGACTGCCCTGTATGCCCTTGGGGTCAGTAGCAGGTGCACTGAGGCGTACCTTTATTGCCTTGGGGGTTCCAAGTTGAGACCCTGAAGCATCCTAGGGTGCTCTGGAGGTCAGGTAGCGGCCTTCTTCCCGTCCTTAGAGACTCTCGTTCTTCAGTTCATTCTCCCTTGGGTAGTGATCACTGGCTTTTCACCTACTCATTTTCTGGTAATAATGTAATCTGTCCCCAACCTTTCTTCACTTGGTCAGCCGTTCTTTCTTCTGTAGATCGCTGTCCGTGATTTTGTGGTGATTCCTTGAGTGTGCATGGCTGTCTGCTGATGGTAAAACTATAACCATGCTCTTCAGTCTCTTGGCCTGGTTTTTGCAGGACTGGCAGTTGAACCCAGGAATTTGTGTGTACTGAGCTAGTGGTCCACCACCAAGGTGCATCCCCAGCACCCTTTTTGTTTTTATCTTTTATATTTTTTTTGAGACAGGGTCTCACTACACTGTGCAGGCTGCCCCTGGCCTGAGCTCATGATTGTCCTGCCTCAGCCTCCCGAGTCGCTGGGCTTATGGGTGTGTACCTCCGTACCTGGCTAGTGTCTTGGCTTTGTATAAAGAAACATGAAGTAGAGGGTGCCCTGGTTGCTCTGGTTGGCCATCCAATCATTTTAGGCCTTTACTAAATTGGTAGGTGTGACCTAAATAGTTGAACTTTATCAAAGTTGACTGATATCCCCTGTGGAGATGCCCTAAAATACCAAGCAGTATTGTTAGTTGGGTGATAAAATGGTTTAACACTGTTGCCTTGGTAACTTTCTTTTGTTTGTTGTAGATCAAACGAGATGTAATGTATGGATCTTAGATGGAGACCTGTATCACAAAGGGCTCCTTAAATTTTCTCTGGATGCCATTTCTCTGAAGGACACTCTGGTTATGCTGGTCGTTGACATGTCGAAGCCATGGACAGCTTTGGACTCCTTGCAGAAATGGGCAAGTGTTGTTAGAGAACACGTGGACAAACTGAAAATTCCTCCTGAAGAAATGAAAGAAATGGAACAGAAGCGTGAGTAGTCTAGAAATACAAATATAGGGTTTGGACCTCTTAGCTGACTGTAGTAATCATTAGTAATTCATTATTATGAGAAGGTTTAAGGAAGGAAATGTGATGTGACTACTGTTTTTCAGTGATGTGTTAGGCTTTAATATAGTTTTAAGTTGGAAAATTACATGATGGTAAACTCCTTAGTACAGCCGCTTTTTCTTCTTGACAAGAGGCTCTGTGTGTTCCTTTTTTTTTTTTTTTTTTTTTTTTTGTGGTACTGGGGTTTGAACCCAGGGCCTCGAACCTACATGCTTTGCAAGTGCTAGACCACTGAGCTGCATGCCCAGCCCTTTTTTTTTTTTTTTAATTTTGAGACAGGGTCTTGCTAAGTTACACAGACTGCCTCTGGTCTTGAACTTGCGATCCTCCTGCCTCTGCCTCCCAAGCTGCTGGGATTACAGGCGTTTGCCACCGCGCCCGGCTGTGTGTTCTTTTGAAAAGTAGATTTTAAGGGTAAAAATGTTTGAACCTTTCTCCCGTTGTTCACTTTCAGCAGTTTCTTGATTAATAATCTTCCAACTTTGTCAAAATGAACTATACGTGAAAAGATGTTAAAAACATAAATAAAAAGGTGTTAGTTGGCTGTATTATTTAGAAAGTAGCTGGGCACTGGGGCACACATCTGTAATCCCAGCAATTTGTGAGGCAGAGGTAGGAGGATTCTAAGTTTGAGGCCAGAGTCAGCCTGTGTAACTTAGCAAGACCCTGACTCAAGATAAAAAGTAAAGGGGCTGAAGGTGCAGCTCATTGGAAGAGTGCTTGCAAAGTATGTATGTATGAGGCCCTGGTTTCAAACCCCTAATACTGGGGGTGGGGGGAAGAAATTTGCAAAGTATATTTTACACACATACACACACACATTTCTGTTTTCTTTTCTTTTCTTTTTTTTTTTTTTTTCTTTTTTTTATTTTTGAGACATCTCACTGTATAACCTAGGCTGGGCTCAAACCCATGATCCTCCTGCCTCAGGCTCTCAAGTGCTGAGATTACACGGTGTAACCACTATGACCTGTTTCTAAATACTTTCCATTTGTACTCTTCCTTTCCTGGTGACCATTGCCTTTGGCATCCCTCCCCTGCCCAAATGCAAGTTGAGACTAGAACCATGGTTTTTGACATTTGGTCCCTGGACCAGCAGCATCAGTATCAGTATAGCTGGGAGCTTGTCAGAAATACAGATTCTCCTCCTTACCCGGGACCATTCAGTCAGAAGCTCCCAGCTGGGCATGGTGACACGTGCCTATAGTTCCTGTGGAAGCTGAGGCAAGAGGATTGAGGGTTGGAGCTAGCCCAGGCTACATAGTGAAACCCTGCCTCCAAAATAACCCAACCTTTTGAAGAAAAATCCAGTGAGTTGGCATGGTGGCGCACGCCTGTAATCCCAGTGGCTCGAGAGGCAGAGGCAGGGGCAGGAGGATCGCAAGTTCAAGACCACAGGCAGTCTGCATAACTTAGCGAGACCCTGTCTCAAAAAGTAAAAAAATGGGCTGGGGGTGCAGTTTGGTGGTCCAGCACTTGCAGAGCATGCAATTGCGAGGCCCTGGGTTCAACTCCTAGTACCGCCAAAAAAAAAAAAAAAAAAAAGAAAAGAAAAGAAAGATCCAGTAACATGATTTAACAACCCTGTGGGTGATTCTGGTGCCTGATAAAATTTGAGAGCCACTGTTAGATGGCAGGCTCTGACTTTTATTAAAAGTACTAGCCACCGGAGGTGCAAAGGGCACATACATGCGCCTGTGTTTCTGGAGGAATCGTACATCTGTTCAGGATTCCCTTCCTCGACAGCATGTAAATTCAGAAGTTTTCCTCAGTGAGTCGGGATTTGTAATTCAAAAAAGGTGTGGCTTATACTTACTTTTTAAAAAAAGAAGTAACTTTCATTTTTAATTATGTAAGTAGTATACATGGATATATTAATACGCATAAAAAGTACTTCAGAAGTTTTTCCTGGTATTTTTATTTCTAAGCTGGAGTCATGCTTTGGTTTTCTTCATTATATCTCTCTTAATATTATTATTTTCCTACAGGGTGAAATATTCTTTGAAAACTTGATGTTTTCCAGCTCTAGGTAGTGTTTCCTCATATAGTGTTTTAATCCTATGCAGTGGATAATATGTTTCCAGATTTTATGTTTTGCTTTTAAATGAGAAAAACTGTTCTGTGGAAATTCCTGTGTGTATGTATCAGTGATTGTATCCTTGAGAATTCCCTGAAAGGTAATTACGGAGTCATTAAGGCTCTCGATAGATTGACTTTTTTTTTTTTTTAATGGTGATTTTAATAATCTTGCAAATGACTTCTAAAAGTTTATCAGCATTGGTAGTATCTCATTAATTTTTACCAGAGTTAAGGAGTGACTATGGCCAAGATTGGCCCTAGTGAAAGGAGGCCTGAATGAAGGGCTCAGAGAAGGGAAGTGGGTGTTTGGACGTCCTTGGTCCTGTCCCCCACACTGTGGGATTCCTTGCCTCCCATGTTTATTTTTCTTTCATCCTTGCATTTCCTTCCTTCCAGAGAAGGTAGAGAGTGAAAACTAAAGGGTGACTCGCCCTGTCTTCTGCACAGACTGAGCCAACCCAACACAGAACCCCACTCTCCGGGCCATCGGTGCCACTAATTAAAGTGGGCCTCCTGCTAGTACACTCCTCTTCAAGTCCTTTTTGCCTCTTTTACATAAGATGAAGCATAAACTCTAATAAACTTAACCTTAGATTGTGGCAGAAATAGCTACCTGCCAAAATGAAGCAACTTCTAAGCTGTATTTGCTTTCATTTTCAGTGGTTAGAGACTTCCAAGAGTACGTGGAACCCGGAGAAGACTTCCCAGCTTCTCCTCAGAGGAGAAACACCACAGCACAGGAAGACAGGGACGACAGCGTCGTTCTACCTCTGGGTGCGGACACACTTACACATAACCTGGGCATTCCGGTACTAGTAGTTTGCACGAAGGTTAGTGTGCTTCCTAGAGATGTTCACCAAGGATGAACCACTGTTTTTGTTTCCCAGGGTTTTTTAGAGTTCCATTAGTTTTCCTAGATAGTTTATTTTTATACTTCACACCCTCAGTTCCCAGGGTTTTAGAGAAATTATTTGGATGTCATGATGATGGAACGTGTCGTCTTTGTATTTTCCTTGGCGTTTTTCTGTAGCAAAACCTTCTCCTTGACTGTGTGATCACATTTCCCACACAGCCTGTTGCCCCTCACTTTGTTAGGGTATGGCTTGGGGAGAGGGAAGGAGGCACAGGTCGGTGAGGATCACTAGTAACGGGAGCTGGGAAGGGCACCTGGGGTCTCCAGGACACCTGGCTGTGTTGTATAGAAGTGGAAGAGAGTTTGGATTCAGCAACTTATTTTAGGAAGTAGGTGGTGGAGTAGTAGGTATGACTGCTTGGCATGAACCTGACTTGTTCCTTATTCCTTCTCTCATGCACTGACCCGTGTGAGTGTGACACAGAAGTCAGGGCTCCTCAGAGGACCTTGGGCACCACAGGGTAGCTGTATTTAGGTCACTCCTCTGTCTGAAGTCCAGCTGTTTAAATTATTATACTTAATTTCAATTATTTTAAGTTAACATAACAATTTTTAAACGATTTTAACTCAACAGTGTGATGCCATTAGTGTATTGGAAAAAGAACATGACTACAGAGATGAACATTTTGATTTTATCCAATCACATATCCGCAAGTTTTGTTTACAATGTATCCTTTTACTATATTTGTTAATGTAGTATGCGCTACCTGTTTGGGTTTTAAAGGAATTCTGTAAACGTCCCTCCTCCTGCCCCTGGTCAGAAGTTTCTTCTTAGTTCCCAAGTCGTTTGTATCTGGGTATTTTGAGGCATTGTTTCTGGAATCTAAGCTTCACACTTCTTGTCACTTTACTGAAAACTGGGAGACAGAAGTTGACAGAAGGAAGCAGATCTGTTTATTCAAGGCCAGCCCTGAACAGAATATAGGGGACATTCCTATCTCAAATCTCCACCCTGGGGTGGGGTGTGGGGAGAGCTCAGGGGTACCAAGGGCTTTTCAGGCGCACACGGGGTACAATGAGATAATGACAGGAAATCCCTACACTGAGTGGGGTCTGTCTTTCTTTCTTTCTCTTTTTTTGGGGGTAGGTTTTTGAAACAGGGTCTCCCTTTGTAGCCCAGGCTGGCCTGGAACTGAGGATCCCCTGCATCAGCTTCCTGAGAGCTAGGATTACAGGCTGCACTGCCATGCCCAGCTCCTCTACCCCCAGTTAGAGTGCTAACCTCCTCCTCCTCTTCAGAATTTGTCTGCACCTGGATTTCTTTTTGGATAGACATGGTTACTTTTCTGCAAGTCAGTTCCTTTTATTTGAGGCCAGGAGGGGGCTACAGAGGCATCTTTATAATTAAGTATGTCCTGTGAAAGGGATGGGTCATGGAAAGAAAGATTGGGAAAGATTGGGAGGGGAGGCAAAAGTAATGGCTTCCACTGCTCTGTTACAATAGGAAGGCAAGTATCAAAATATGGCACTTTGATTTGCTGTGTTTAAAGTACTGTGCTTAGCTGGGCATGTGACACACACCTTTAATCCCAGCGCTCAGGAAGTTGAGGCAGGAGGATTGCAAATTCGAGGGCAGCCTGGTCTACATAGTGAGTTTTGGCCAGCTGAGTCTACACAGTGAGACCCTAGTGCAAAGAAAAAAATAAAAGTTTTATTAAAATGCAAATTTTCAACTACAGAAGTCTTCCAAATTATCATAAATTGGATCTTACTGTGGAGAAAATCATGAACACGGAGTTTCCACAGTTACGTTTTTGTTTAAGATTATTATGTTTGTTTGGACCAAGTTCAGTTATATTTAGCAATACTGTTTTTAAGTTCACGAAGTCAGGCCACTTCAGTCTTGCACTTTGGCTTGAACACAATGACCAGCTAGACTGTGGCCCTTAGGGGTAGACATAGAATTTCTGGTGGTGGTGTAGGATGCCATCAAATTGGGTCTGACTCATAGTGACCCAATGTGCAACAGATGAAACACACTCCATGACACTGTGCCATGCCTGACACCATGTCAGTGCATCTATGCTATTCATAGGATTTTCAATGGCTGATTGTTTTAGGAGTGGGCTGCTGTGTCCTTCTCCCTTGCCTACAGCACCTGGTATTTCTAGGTGGTCTCCCATCCCAACCAATGCTGCTAGGCTTCTGACAGGATCAGATGGCAGGGTAGCATGGCTGTTGGCATAGAATTTCTGAAAGTTGCTTGGAATACATCATCTGTTGTGGTCATATTCCTCCTTTCTACTGCCCCTTTGGTCTTTTTATCCACCCGGTCTTTTGGATAAAAGGTCAAAGAGAGGATCTGTGTTAATACCTCCTTATGTAAGGTGATTCTGTTTCTTTTCTTTGCTTTTTTTGTGGTACTGGGGATTGAACCCAGGGCCTCACACTTGCATGCTGTGCAAGTGCTGGACCACTGAGCTGCACTCTCAGCCCATTTTTTTACTTTTTTTTTTTTTTTTTTTGGTGGTACTGGGGGTTGATCCCGGGGCCTCACGCCTGCATGCTTTGCAAGTGCTGGACCACTGAGCTGCCCCCCCAGCCCTTTTATTTTTTTTTTCCTTACTTCCTGAGACAGGGTCTCACTAAGTTACATAGACTTCCTCTAGTCTCGAACTTGCAATCCTCCTGGCTCTGCCTCCCAAGCCGCTGTGATTACAGATGTGCGCCACCACGCCCAGCTACTTTTTTTTTTTTTTTTTTGAAACAGGGTCTCGCTAAATTACACAGACTGTCTCTGGTCTTGAACTTGCGATCCTCCTGCCTCCTGGGCTGCTGGAATTACGGTTGTGTGCTACTGCACCAGGCTCTGTTTCAAATTTTTGTCATGAAGCCTACTTTTCTGTAATTTTGTTTTTTTGTAGTACTTAGGGGCTGAACCTAGAGTCTCTTACACGTGCTTTGCAAGTGCTCTACTACTGGGCTGCATCCCTAGCCCATTTTTCATTTTTTATCTTATTTATTTATTTTTATTATTATTATTTTTTTGTGATACTGGGGGTTGAATCCAAGGCCTTGGACTTGCATGCTTTGCAAGTGCTAGACCACTGAGCTGCACCCTCAGCCCATTTTTTTACTTTTTGAGACAGGGTCTCACCAAATTATGTAGACTGCCTCTAGTCTCAAACTTGCAATCCTCCTGCCTCCGCCTCCCAAGTCACTGGGATTACAGGTGTGTGCCATGGTGTCCAGCTCATTTTTCATCTTAAGACAAGGTCTCACTGAGATACACAGGCTGCCTCTGGCCTCAAACTAGTGATCCTCCTGCCTCTACTTCCCAAGTCACTGGGATGACAGGTGAATGTCACAACTGTGAAATGTACTTTTGCCTTGGGTCATTCCTGAGTGCTTCCTGATGGTAACTCTTGGCTCACTTTTTCTCAACATTAGGTCCCGTGATCCTTTTTGGTGTGTCTGCTGAGCTCAGTTCTCCAAGACTTAGTTACTGAGATTAGTAAAAACTACAAGAGACAGTAGTGCACACCATTTTTGTTGAAGATGCACAAGTGTTATTGATAAACAATATCTCCTCCTTTGTGGAGTTTAGGAAGGTTAAAAACAACCAAAAATTGTTTCGTTTGGTGCTTCATGTACTTGCCTTTTTTGTTTTTTTTTTTAAGATAGGGTCTTGCTGTGGCCTTGAAAGTCATGATCCTCCTGCCTCAGCCTTGCAGGTGCTGGGATTACAGATGTGTGCCACCACCTGAAGCATCTTCATGTGCTTTAAGTATGGTGGTGGTGTCAAACTACTAAATTTACCTTTACTTCTTAGCTTAATGAAATGTCTACTCTTCTAAATTAAATTATGTAAGGAGCATTTTATTTGCTGTCTATACCATGTTGTTGTTGTTAGGTGCTATCGAGTCATGTCCAACTCATAGCGACCCTCATAGGGTTTTCAGTGGCTGTTTTGGGATTGCCTTGGGAGTGGATTGCCAAGTCCTTCTCCCATATCTATCCCACAGAGAGGTATTTTTTACTTTTGAAATTCTTGGGTGCTATATTATATACTCTAGGCGCTTATTTTTTAAACTAATGTGCATCTAGGGGTGTTAAAAAAGTATAAACATTTTAAGAGATGTTATCTCTGTGTCACTTTCTGAAGTTGTATTTCTTTAGCAATGTGTAGTATGACATTCACTCCAAGGATGGCCTTAGTTACATGAATGCTAGTGCCACCATGTGAGAGGACAAAGAAAATGACAGAAGCATTATTGTCATTGGAGAAGTGAAAGACCATTTTGAGGTAGCATTTGAAATTCGAGAGCATTGTGGAAATAGAATGACAACAGAGCCGTGAATTTGCAGCAGAACTTCCAACCCTCCTAACAACTGCACACATTCATGATAAGGTTGAGACATGAGGCTGTGTGTGACGTGCACAAAAGAAGACCCAGGAGGCCTCGCACAGCCACAGGTCCGGCTGCTTCTGCTGTGCTGAGCACTGTGAGCACCTTTTGTAATTGCAGAAGTCAAATGTGACTGGGGTTCATCTTTTGTTATCTGTTAAGTATTACAATTTTAATGTACTCTTTTCCTTTCTTAAAATATATGTACATTTTTGGCACCCTCTGTATATGTAAAAGTCAACCTAAGAACACAGTTTCATTGTACCTATTCTGGAATTTGTCTAAAATTTCTTTAACGGTATTATTCAGATGGTGCAGCACTTATTTACACTTCAGTAAAAGAAAACAAAAATATAGACTTAGTATATAAATATATTGTTCAGAAACTCTATGGATTTCCCTATAAGATCCCTGCTGTTGTTGTGGAAAAAGACGCAGTATTTATGTAAGTACATTCCTGACTACCTTGTACCACATGTTGTTGATGAGGAATCACCATGGTCAGGTTTGAGGTGGAACCAGTAGACTTGTCCATGATGAGTGGTGAGGATCTGCTTAATTGGGTTACTTATAACCCACTGTGACCTATTCATTGCCTGTTAGTTTTTACTGCTGGTCTTTTTTGAAATGCCTTTGCTGTTTTAGCTAAATTGTCTATTGATGACCTATATTAGTGTATCTACTTATTCTTTAATTGATTATGATTATGATACATACTGACCAATATATAATTTAGACATGCTATTAAAAAACTTCCTGAGGGGCTGGGATGTAGCTCAGTGGTTGAACTTGCCTGGCCTGGTGAAGCCCTGGATTCAATCCTCAGCATTCAGGTAGGGTGGTTGGGAAGGTTACCTAATAACATGGGGAGGTAATAAATACTTCCTTCTACCCAGTAAAAAAAACTGTAAGGACATTTAAAGATAAGGAATATTGATAGTCATTTTAAGTAGAAATTAGTAAAATAAAAATTGAGCATTATAATAAAAAGCTAATTAGTTTTCCATAATAGGTCAAATTGGCTTTATAAAAATGTTCCCTTTATGTGATCATGGGTTGGCTGAAAAAAATGATGCTGTAAATGCTTGAGAGCTTATTGTGTGCATTTCTTTCCAGTCCAGCAGGATGGGATAATGATAAGAAAATAGGAATATTACATGAAAATTTTCAAACATTGAAAGTAGAAGACAACTTTGAAGACATCATTACAAAACCACCTGTCCGAAAGGTAACAGTTTCAGTAAATAGTCTCCATATTTAGGCTTTTAAATGGAATGGGTAGTCTGTAACTTTAAGATTATAAGTAGAATGGCAAGGTATGGTTTAGATGTTTCAAATGTACAGTTTAGACTGGGGTTTAGCTCAGTGGGTAGAGTGTTGCTCCCTACTCTCTGAGCATGCTAAGCAGTCCACTGCTGATCCACATCCCCAGACCCTTTTTTTTTTTTGAGACAGGGTTTCATTGTATAGCACAGGCTAACCTATAACTCCCTGTGTAGACTAGGCTGACCTCGAACTTCCGTCTGTCCCCCACCTCAGCTTCCCAAGTGCTGGGATTATAGCTGTGCGCACCGCGCCTGGCTTTTTCTACAGTTAGTTATCCACATTAACCCATAGCCATCCAAGAGCTTCCAGTTTTATTTAATTTTAGTCTTGACTAATGTATTATTCTATGGTTATTAAATCAGGTTCCAGAAGTTACTCTTCTTGGATATATATCTTGAAATCATGTTAAACTGTATGTGATGTTTTATAGATAGATACATATATTTCTGAGCCAGGCACTGTGGTGTATACCTATAAATCCAGCGACTTAGGAGGCTAAAGCAGGAGGATCAAAAGTTTGAGGCCAGAGGCAGCCTGCTCAATTAAGCAAGACCTTGTCTTAAAATAAAAAAGGGCTGAGGATGCAGTTTAGTGGTAGAGCACTTGTGTAGCATGGCCTACGCCTTAGGTTCAACCCCCAACACCTCCAAAAAAAAAAAAAAGTACATTTATCTATATGTGTATACACACACACGCTTTTTAGATATTTCTAAAAAGTTATATACAAATGAATGCTTACATATATTTCTCACTTTTAACTTAGATATATTTCAAGAAAAAATACTTTCACTTCACTATATATTAAAAGCCTTACTGAAGAATTCAGACATGATGTAGAGCGCTGTCTTCATTTGTGGATTAGTGGGAATAAGAAAAGTGAGCTCTGGTGAAAATTCAATTGGTATATTGTTTCGTTTGGATGTCCACACAAGAAAAACCCATCAGAATATTTCCCATTCTCTTACCAACAAAATTACACTTTGTCCTTTTCTTGTATTCATTTCGCCAGTACTTGTTGAGCACCACCTCTGGCAGTGTGCAGGGGCAAGGTGCTAAGGAGGAGCGGTGGTGCAAGTCCTCCGCAGACCTGTGGGCGCCGGTCAGGTGGCAGGGCTGGGGAGGTCAGCAGGATGCAGGAGAGGGAGAGACTGGACCTGAGGGAGGCGGTTTTAGGGATGGCTGGGGGGCTCTGATGGGAAGGGAGGTTGTTAGGGCTGGAGTGCAGCTCAGTGGTGGGGCACTTGCCTAGCATGTATGAGGCCCTAGGTTCTACCCCAGCACCCCAAAAGAAAAAAAAGTGAGGTGTATTGAGGTGGAGGGATCCAGAAGCGCACATGCACACGTGGGAGTGGACAAAGACGACCGAGGCCAGGAGACTCTGCGAGATGGACAGTGTGGCAGGAATTAGTGGGGGAGCCAGGATCCCCCAGGACTCCATCGCGAAGCTACTGTCAGGACTCTGGATCTCCTTCCCAGTGAGGTGGAAAGTGACTGGATAGTTTGAGCAGAGCCTTTAGTCTGACTTAACCTTTTAAAAGGATCATTGGTCCTGGGATGGAAATAGACCAGGTACTTGCTGCCCAGCGAGAGCAGAAGCAGGAGACAGACCATTGCAGTTCCTTTCCCAAACGCTCATCTGACAGAGGGACCTTACGTTTTTATTTCAGAAAGACAGGACAAAGCTGCTCACCCTCCAGCTCACCAAGTTGAGGTTGAGCAAACCGAGTGAGCCTGATTCAAATGACTGGGGCTTTGGGCTTGCGCTGATAAATATTGTAGTCTCTGGCTACCAGTGGCTTTTAATTCACTTCCTCCATCACCTAGCCAGTGACTGCAGTATTCCCCTGCATGGGAGAGAACATGGCCATCGAAGATGGTTACTGGACAGTTCTGCTGGGAGGCCTGGGCGGGTGGTCTCACTGGGGTGACTCTTCACATTCCTGCTCTGTTTTCAGTTAGTCTGTCCGCAGAATAAGTTATTACTGTGTTAGCAAAATGCATTGACCCTGCTCATTTATATGCTGCTCATTTCAGTTTGTGCATGAGAAGGAAGTTCTGGCAGAAGATGACCAGGTGTTTCTTATGAAGTTACAGGTATGAAACGGCATCAGGAGCAGTGCTTAGTGTGGGTGGGGTGGTTTATAAAGATGGTTTATTGGCCTTCTAGCTCATGTGTGTCTTATACTTTTGAGATTCTTTATAACTATACCTTCAGAAGTTAATTTTTAAACTAACGTGTGTGTAGATGTAGAAGTTAAGGTGTATATATTTCCTTTAAAAATATAGTAATACAGGCTATGGGTGTCTAAACTGGAATTCTTTTTGTTTTCTCCCAGTCTCTTTTAGCAAAACAACCACCAACTGCTGCTGGCAGGCCTGTGGTCAGTATTACAGATTTTGACAAATCTATTAAAATTTAGTAGATATTGTTTTGGTTCTCTTAGTTACATATATGTTATATATCATGAGTGTGTTTCAAAATATACTTGAATTCAGAATTCTTCTGGAATTGTGACTTTTTTTTGAAAGAAACTAATCCTTTTTAGAACATTTAAATCATGTAAAGATCTATTTTGCAATGTTTATTATGTATCAGTTACTGTCTGGAGCCTTTTATATGTATTCTTTTATAATCATCAAACAGCCCTTACAAAGGAGGTACTGTTATTAGCCGCATTTTGTAGATGGATTAATGGGGGGCTTAGAGGACATTGTGATTTACCTGAGATTATATAGCTGGTAGGATACAAGTCCAGATTGAAACCTAGGTCTGACTTCCAACCTTATGCCCAGTAACTATACCTCATTACTTAATACATCCTTTCCACTGAAAGAAAAACTAGTATTATAAAATGTGATGGGCTTTTGGTATTCGTTGATAATGAGGATAAGGTTGCTAAAATTTTTGTCAATGGGCTGCAGTGTAAGAAATAAGAGAATAGATGGATAGTTGCAAAGTAGTTTCATATTGTGAAGTTGAAAGTTTGAGGTTTTAAATTGTGGTTTTCCTGTTTTTACCAAGGATGCGTCACCGAGAGTCCCTGGAGGCTCCCCTCGGACACCAAACCGATCCGTGTCCTCCAATGTTGCCAGTGTGTCGCCCATCCCGGCTGGGTCAAAAAAAATTGATCCAAACATGAAAGGTGCATCTCTTTTTTTGAAGAAAACACAAGACATTTTATAACGGAGAGAAATCTACCTAGAATCCCACCTAACTGTAGCATTGTCATTTTTGTGCAATGCCTTCTAAATTTTGTCTCTGTAGATATAATCTCATAATCAGATTATAAACCATTTTACAGTGTCTTCTCAATTTATCAGTGGGTCCATAGTGAAAGTTGTGTTATATTTAATCATTTTCCTTTGGTAGGTCACTGGAAAAATTCATTTTATATTATAACAATCTGCAATTAACAAAGACATATGTGTAATAGGGACTGGGATTTAGCTCAGTTGGTACAGCACCACTCTGCAGTCTCTGAGGTCCCAGGTTCTATTCTCAGCACTGCAAAATTGGGAGAAGAATGTGGCAATCTACTCCAGAGGCAATCCCCAAATAATCAGCTATTGAAAACCCTATGAGGGTCCCCTGTGAGTTGGACACAACTCAATGGCACCTAACAACAACAACATGCATAATGGTTAATTCTGGTTTTGACATTGAAATAACTATTATTTTATTTTTTTCTCCTTTTATGGTAAATGTTGGTGGGATACAGGGTAGTACAGCATTTGCGTTTTTCCATTGTGCAACTATTTTGTAATAGTTATTTCTGTAGGAAGAATTTCAATGAGTGGGATTACTAAGTCAAAAAAACTGTACTTCTATGCCTTTTGATGTCTTTCAAATATTATGTGTCATCAACATTGAGCACTGTAGGATTTTTTTCCTTTTTTCTTTCCATCCCCCCTTGGTATGGGGTCATGCTATGTCACCTAGGCTGGGCTCCATTCTCCTACCTTTGCGTCCTGAGGGCTGGTATCTCAGAGGTGTGGTCACCACCTCTAGCCTTTGAAGTTTTATCATAACCTAATCAGCATTCTTCAGGTTCCAAGATCCTTTCTCCTAGTGTTTCCCATCTATTTGTATTTCTCTTCTGTCAATTGTGTATTCCTCTCCTTTGCTCATTTATATCTTGCAACCTCTGGTTTTCTTATAGGATTGGGTAACTTTTTGTATCCTTGAGGCAAATATTTCTCAATAATTGTGAAGAGTTGTAAAGAATCTCCTTTAAAAGGCAGAGATATGTTAGCTTCTAACATCTGTTTGTTTAAAATGCTTTTGGCCTGTAAAAATAACATTCTAATTTCTAAATTAGAATAATCCTAAATAATTTTAAGTTATCTTACTCATTACTTTATGCATGAGTAGATTAGAGAATATGAGTATAGTTTACTCAGCCTCAAAGATCAAACTACACTTGAATTTGGGGCATACGGTCTCTAAACATTAAGTGTGTTATTTTTCTGTGTGTGATTATGGTGATGATAATTTATGGAAAAATCTAATATTTTGAGTAAAAAGTTTTTGTCTTTTATTTTTATAGCTGGAGCTACAAGTGAAGGTGTCCTGGCAAATTTCTTCAATAGTCTCCTGAGTAAAAAGACTGGCTCCCCTGGGGGCCCTGGTGTTGGGGGAAGCCCAGGAGGTGGGGCTGGAGGTGGAAGCAGTGGTTTACCACCATCTGCCAAAAAGTCAGGTACGGCCACCTGGAACAGGTAGCTCTCCTTGGAAACAGCCTTATTGAGGTATAATTTACATGTCAGGAAGTTCACTCATTTAAGGTGTTTGACTCTGTGTTCTCAGTATCTTGACAGGCTTGTGGAAACCACCACTAAAATGTAGCTTCAGAACATTTTCATCTCCCCAGAAAGAAACCTCACAGCTTCCGTTTATCCTACCCTCTTAGTCATAGGCAACCACAAGTCTCTATGGATTTTCCTGTCTGGACATTTCAGATTAGTGGAATCATAGGTGTCTTGTTCTGGTGCTGGGTGTTTGAATCCATAGCCTTGCAAATGCTAGGCAGGTGCTCTTCCACTGAGCTGCATTCCTAGCCCATTTTTTTATTTTTTAATTTGAGGCAGAATCTCACTAAGTTGCGTAAGCTCTCTCTGGCCTGCTACTTAAGATCTCTTGCCTCAGCCTCCCAAATCACTGGGATTATAGGCATGTGCCACAGCACTCAACACTATGTTTTTGAGGTTTATTTGTATTGTAGCATGTTTCAGTACTTCATTTCTTCTTATTGCTGAATATATTCCATTGTGTGGACAAGCCCTGTTTTATTTATCTGCTCATTGGTTGGTGGACATTTGGGTTATTTCCAGTTTGGGGCTATTTATGAATAATGCAGCTATGAATATTCATTTTTATGTGGACATACCCATTCTCTTGGGTAATTAGGAGTGGAATTGCTGGGTCACATGGTAACTCTATGTTTAAGTTTTTGAAGAACTGCCAGAAAATTTTTCAAACTGTTGCACCCTTCATATCCCCATCAGTAAGTCATGGGGTTCCAGTTTCTCACTCCCCTCTGGCGTTTGCTGTCATGCATTCATCTTCTCTGCAGATTCCAAAGTTCTGCTTTTTTCTGTTTTATTGTTCTTATTGTCCTATGCCTTTAGAAACAACAAAACAAATAAACAACACTTTGTGAGATAAAGTCATAGATATCAACCAGTTTTATCTCCATTTGGTAACAGATCCCTCAATTTAAAATGAGGGGCTTTATTTTTAAATTGAAGGTGTTTATTTAACTTAGTTTGCTAAAGTTAAAGCATTGGCAACTTTTAAATAAAGAGACTTGGTGAAAAGGATGTAAATCTTGTTTCTTTCTTCATTCTCACTGTAGGCCAGAAGCCCGCCCTATCAGATGTTCATGCAGAACTAGACAGGATTGCACGAAAACCAGTCTCAGTTTCTCCGACAACACCTACATCTCCTACAGAAGGAGAAGCTTCTTGAAGACACCAAATAAAGCCATGTATTCAGCTTTCTGGGATAAAGTAAACTTGCCTCTGCCTTTTCCTTCAAAAGTGGAATTAGGGATCTGGAGTGCTTTATGGATGGACTAAGTGTATATCTTTTTTCCTTTTTTTTGGTGGCTGCCCATTTTTATAAAAGGAGCTATACAGAAGAAAACTTATTCTACATTATGTAGAATTACTATTTGCATTGCCATTTTGCATAAGTAATTAATTTTGAATTTTGAAAATCTGAAAATTTATAGATTTGAAGTAGAACCATGTGGTCATACTCCATTGGCTGTATAAACCATACAGGGGGGTTTAGGGAAGGGCAGACCATATGCAATTTGGGCATTTGACTGGGAGTCCAAACTTGGTTTTGTTAAGACTATTAAGATCATTAAAAAATACATATATTGTGTGTTTTGCTGAAAAAGGAAAAATGATCAACTGTCAAATTTTGCACAGCAACATCAAAGGAACTAGCGCATACATGGTGTGCTGACAGAAATGTAAGTTTGCATTAGATACGATAGTCAGTGTCTTAATCAGTGATCCTGTAAGTTACCAGAATTTGATTTAGAATTATTGGCCAAGATGCTTCTTTAATGGAGAAGGAAAGAAAGCACACTGCCTAAATGTGTAAAAGAAAAATGCAGAGGTTATAAAAATGTAAAGAGATAACACTTTTTGGATTTGTCTATACATATATATATATATGGCTCTGCCTTAATATACTCCTTTTTTGTTTGTGACTTTCAACTATAATCAGTTAATAAAGTATTTATTCTCTGCATTCAGGTCCAAATAACTTGTTGTATTTTCTTGTGTTTAAATTTTTGTTTGTTAGTAATTTGAAATGTTTGACTTAATAAGATCTCTCAGCATTTTACTCCTCAGAGACAAATGACCATGTGAGACTCCCTCTCTGATAATTATGTTTCCGTGATGTAGGAGTTTGCTGTGATCAAGGCACCAGACCCCAGAGGTGCATCTCAAACTATACCATCTTAGGCAAACATTCCTTGTAGATAATAATATAGCCTGTCACTACTTAATGGGAAGAAGCTGGTTGGTTGGTTGGTTTGAGACATTCTATATGGCCCAGGCTGGCCTCAAACTCACAATGCTTCTGCTTCAGGGCCCCCCTGCCCCCATACCCAATTGCTGGGATCACAGGCATGGCCACTACACCCAGCTTGCTGTTGTTAGTTGCTGTTGAGTCAGGTCCGACTCATGGTGACCCTCATAGAGTTTTCAATGGCTGATTGTTTTGGGATTGCTTTGGGAGTGGAATGCCATGTCCTTCTCCCATTTTTGTAGGGCTAGTAATTGAACCTAGGTCCTCATTAATACTTAGTTTTTAATACTTGATTTAAAATGTGCATAAGAACAAGTTGATCTTCTTAATAAAGTTCAGCTAAGGAACACATCCACATTAGAACTATAGAGTCATTTCAGATAGTTGTTGCAGAAAAGTGGTTTCTGTGTTTTAAATTAATCTTTGTTGTGGTTTTGAATGTAGTGTCCCCAATGAATGGCTCCTGTGTTGAATGGTCCCCAATGCAGTGTTTGGGGAAGTGATTGCATCCCAAGAGCCCTGACCCAGCCAATGGGTTCCTCCATGGATGGATTTCTCATTGAATGACATTTTGGGAGCCGGTGGAACTAGGCAGTGGGGCCTTGTTGAAGGAAGGCAGTCCCTGTCTCCAGACCCTTCTTTCTCCACTCTTCTCTGCCATGAGGTTGAGCCAGTTTCTTCTGCCACCCATTCCCTGCCATGACATGGTGCCTCACCACTTGGGGCCAGAAGCAACAGAGCCCAGTGGTCATGGACCCAACCCCTAAACCTGTGAGCCAGGTCTGTCCTTCCATAAGTTGTTCTCTTGGGTGTTTGGTCAAAGCTACAGAAAGTGACTAGTATAGTCTTTTGACTACTTTAAAATGCAGATTCCCAGCACACACACGTCATTCCAGCAACCCCGGAGGCTGAGGCAGGAGGATCGCAGGTTCGAGGTCAGAGGCAGCATGTGTAATTTAGCGAGACCTGGCTCAAAATAAAAATTGAAAAATGGGCTGGAGGTGCAGTGCAGTGGTAGAGCACTTACAAAGTATGTGTGAGACTTTGGGTTCCACCCCCAAGTACTGCGAACAAAACAAAAACAAAAAGACTGATCTTTACCTACCTGTAATGGCACCTGGTTTGAGGCATGATGTGGTGTTAACAGTTACCTTGGTAGAGAGCTCCCTCTAATCCAAATCCCAAACTGGACCCTACTCTTTCCCTTCCCCCAGTGCCTAGACACTTCCACCTTTGTTATTGTATCTCTCACTGAATTGATAGACTTGGACTAAAGCATCAGCCAACGGTGGAAGCAGGAGGCTAAATGACCCAGTTTGTCCTTCAAACCCCACTGCTGTCAAATGTAGCAGCCTGAGAACTGAAGGCATTCTTAGCAATCCTTTGCCTTTGTGGCCCTCTGCTGGTACTGATGACACTGGAGGTCAGGGATGTTAGTTGCTTGAGCTTTGATCACTCACAGTCCCTAGGTGTCCTGAGCAAGCTGCTTTGTTTACCTGGCCCCTTGTCCACTCTGGGCCTTCTGGAAGTACTGGTTAAACCAAAGACTTTACCTTTCAGGATGCTGCTTCCTGTGCCCACCCCCACCACTCCTTGTTTCCCTGGCTCCTCTTCACCTCTCCTGCTCCCTCAGGAGTTCTTCCCTAAATCCTACTCTTTCTGTAGTTCGTGCCTTTGATATGTGTGTGGCTGTGGTGTTTCCCAAATGGTTTATTCCCTTCCATGCTCTAGGTCCATATTTGAAACTTTGCTGCACATTCCGTTTCTTGCCCTCTGCCACCTAGCCCTCAGTGTGCCCCACTCTGAGTTCTTCACCTTCCCTTAGCCAACACAGACGCCCCAGCCCCAGAAAATAAGGAGAAAGGGCTGCTGAGTGCTGCTTCAACCTCACAGAGCTGTTGTGGTCTCTGAGCGCTGGTCCTGGATCTACAGCAGCAGCAGCAGCTGGGACCCTGTTAGGAACGCATATTCTCAGGCCCCCTCTGTGATCTGGTGAACCAGAACCTGTGCTTAATACACCTTCCAGGGGATTCTGATGTCTGCTCAACTCTTGATGACTACTGACCAATCTGTAACAGATGTAGAGGCTGTTTTGCTCCAAGCACTGACTCTTCGCTTGGACCTGCAGATGTTCCCTGGGTAACTAAAAGCAGGATGCAAGTTTGGCCTCTCTGCCTTCATTGACAGGGTGATAAAAGTAAGTACAATGAACGCTGTGGCCAAGTGCCATCCAATGGGAAGGCAGGAGCTTTGATGCTGGAAGCTGTGCATCGAACCTTACATAGGTTTCAACTTATCTGGTACAGTCAGCCAGATGTGAGCTACAGGTGAGAGAAGAATGGCCTGAGAGATGAGCAGGTGGTATAATCTTTTACCGTGACAGCACTTCACATCACACATCACCGTCTGTCAAATATAAATATTACAGTGTGTCAAATTTTGGTGTGTCCTCATCCACCTTATTCACAAGATCTGACACTGTGCCACTTCTGGTTCTTCCTCAGAGTCAAAATGGCCATGCAAGGTAAATACTTTGAATTCATTCAAGACATCAAGACAGCCATGGCCAGCACAACTAGACATGCAGAAAATAGGACTTCCAGAATGGCTTCAGAAAGCGGCAAGAGAGGTGGCATGAGTGTATTTTGAAGCCAGGGACTGTGTCCTGATGGGTATTCATGGCAGTGTGTCTTTCACTGTAATAATTTAAACATTCACCATATTTTTAAATCATACCTTCTATGTCTCCCTTATTACCTTTAAACTTTGGGTCCAATTCCTGCTCAGCACTGCATGTAGCCATGTTGATCACTTAGTGTCTGTGTAAGAAGTGGTGATATAAGGTGATTATCCCTGAATTTACCTAATCTTTCTTATCCCTCACTAGGACTGGAGATACCAGGTGTGGTGGCGCACACTTGGGATCCCAGCGACCCCAGAGGCAGAGGCAGAGGATTGCAAGTTCAAGGCCTCTGGAAAAGCAGGAAGATAGCCATATAGAGAAGATGAGGGGAACCAAGCATACTCAGCCCTGTCTCCAGGGGTATGACAAGGGCCCCAGAATTATAGGAGGGAGGAATTGGGGCAGGGGGAACAGGGATGCACAGTGAAGCCATCTTGCTCAGATTATGGGCTGTTAGGTGTCATCAAGTTGGACTCATAGTGACCCTACATACAATAGAATGAAACTCCCCAGCATTGTGCCGTGCCCGGTGCTATGTCATTGTTTCTCTGCTATTCATGGGGTTTTCGATGGAATGCATTTAATCAAAGACAGAAGGACAGTTTGGGCTGGCGCTGGACACCGTCTGTATCTACTTGTCTCCATTTATCTGAATGGGAGCTTTCGTTTTATTGCTAGAAGATGAAGGCGATTTGGGGCCATAAAGAAGAGATGAAAAGTGTGGAAGCTGAAGGCAGCACTGGCCCTCCTTTCATCCATGGAGTTTGAGATACTAACGGAGGCTCGAGTTAGAGGCCCAGGTTTGCCCGGTCAGCAGTTAGAAGCTAAGCTGTGAGGCAGAGAGCATAGGCTTGGCTTCTGGCTGCTCCTGTTTGTTCTTATGGTTATGACACTTGGCCTGTGGTCTTAGGGTTTTATCTGTAAAATGAAGGCAATGAAAGCTCCTCCTTTATGGTGTTGTGAAGAAAATATGTATGCCTGACTTGTAACTCAGTCAACTTCAGTTGCTAAAATATAATTACATTCTTGATACCTTCCCTTAAGTTCATACAAAATTTACATCCATGACCACAGTGGCTGGTGAACAAAACAGAGACAAATAGACCAGGTAGGTAGCCATGCCAGTGTCTCAGCACTTTGGAGGCTGAGACAGGAAGATGGCGAGTTTGTGGCCATCCTGGGCTACATAGTGAGACTATATCTCAAAAAAACAAATAAGCAAACAAAACGGGAGAGAGCGACAGAAACTAAATGATTTTGACAAAACAGCCTAAAAAGCATTCAGAGATAAGAGTAGGGGACCATCCTGAATGTCCTTTCAGAGAACCCATGCACTTAAAATGGAATCCACATTCTTCCCTGATCTATCAGGCCTCTACATTTTCTGGGTTCTGCCTTCATCTCCACCTTCCTTCTTTCTCCCTTATTTAGCCTAACAACAACACAGCAATCTTGGGTTACAGATTGAGCCAAGCTCATCTGTTCTTCAGGGATTTTGTATTTGCTCTTCTATTTGAATGAAAGACTTTCCCCAGATCTTTGCAAGCCTGGCTCCATTGGGTCTCATTCAACACAAGTTATCATGATCCTTAGACATACCTTTTCTGGCCACTCACTTTAGTAGTCTGTCAACATATATCTGTACCTGTTCTCTATCCTTTCACATTATAGATGCTCCTCAACTTACACTCAGGTTATGTTCTGATAAATCCATCATAAGTTAAAAATATCAAAAGTTGCAAATGCATTTAATACAGTATTCCCACCCTACCATATGCCTGCAGCTGTAGCTCTGTGGCATCTAATCCTGTCAGATCTTGGAAGCTAAGCAGGGTCGGGCCTGGTTAATACTTGGATGGGAGACCGCCTGGGAACACCAGGTGCTGTAGGCTTGGGAGACGGACCTGGCAACCCACTCCCAAAAATCCATCCGCCATTGAAAACCCTATGAACAGCAGAGAAAGCACTGACAATACTGTTTCACCTGTTGTAGGTAGGGTCACTATGAGTCAGATTCCAACTCAACAGCACCTAACAACAACAACAACCCTACCATATATTATACCTTAGCCTACTATGGCTTAAGCATGCTTGGAACACTTAACCCACACATTTGGGCAAAATTGTTTAACATGAAGCCTATCTTCTAATAGAGTTTAATAATAACAATCTCGCGATTTATTGAAAAGATCAAAATTCAAAATCCAAAGTGTAGTTTCTGCTCAATGTGGGTTTTTTGTTTGTTTGTTTTGTTTTGGAGACAGGGTCTCACTACCTAGCACAGACTGGCCTCCAACTTGTGAATCTCCTGCTTCTGCCTCCCAAGAGCTGGGATTATAGGCCAGCACCACTGCACCGCGTTGGATATATGTTGATTTCATACCATGGTAAAGTCCAAAAGTTCTAGGTTAACATCCTAAATTGGAATGGCCAGTATGTTCATGTCGTTTATCACTGCCCACAAGTCTGATTATCTGTTTACTTGTTTATTGATTGTCCTCCTGAAAGGTGGCACCAACAGAGCAGGGATCTTGTGTCTGTTTGATACATGGGTGTAAATCCAGCACCTAGAACTGGGTTGCGCGCTGTAGGCACTCAAAAAATACTGATTGAAAGAATAGAGTATCTGGGAGATGGAAGTGAGAAACAAATCAAAAGGCCATGGGAGGGGCCAGAGGTGTAGTTCAATGGGTAGAGGACGTGCTTAGCCTGCTAGAGACCCTGGGTTCAATCTCCAGCACTATTTTTTAAAAACGCCCATGGAAAACATCGTAGCAGAAGCCCGAACTCCAAGTGCTTGACAGAGGGTGAGGCGTGGGGTGGAGGGGTTGTGGCGAATGGAGGCGCGTGGTGGAAGAAGGGGCGGGGCGAAAGGATGGCCCTGGAGAGGGCGAAGGGAGCGTGAGGAGTGGAAGGGCGTGTCAAGAAGTACTACAGCGGAGGGGGTGTGGCAAATAGGGGGTCGTGTCGGGGGCGTGGCAAAAGAAGGGGCGCGGCGAAGGAGGAGGCGTGGCGAGAGCAAAGGCGGCTTGAGTGGAAGGGCGTGTCAAGGAGGGAGATGGCGGCCGGGGTGTGGCGAACAGAAGAGCCCGGCGGGGCTGGGCGAGGCAGACGGAGGGGCGTGGCGTGGCGCGGCGGGGGCGTGGCCGTCCTGCCGGAAGCGGGATCGGAGGCCCAAGCGGTGACAGCCGTGCTCCGCGGCGGGGACTTCTGCCCGGCGGGTGCAGTGACGACGCAGCGCCGCAGCCGCGCCGTCCGGCTCTGGCGATGGAGAACGGCGCGGTGTACAGCCCCACCACAGAGGAGGACCCGGGACCCGCGGGCGCGCGGGGCGGCCTGGCCGCCTGCATCTCCCTGGGCCGGCTCCCGTGGCCCCGCCGCGTCCTCAAGGGCTCGCAGCTGGTGAGTCCGCTTGCGCTGGCGGAAGCCGCAGCGTCCACGCCCGGGGAGGGGGCGCCGTTCGTGGCCTCTGGCCTGGGTCTTTCTCGGTGCTGCCCCTAGGGCGCCTGCACCTGGTGGGGGTCTCTGGTGTCAGAACTGGGACACAGTGGGCTTCTCTCTTCGCTTCACTGAGTTAAAAGTTTATTTTTGGCAGTTAAGAGTGCCATAAACGTGCCAGTAAAAACGTCAAAGCATCTTTGAGATTTAAGTAATAACTAGGTTGGCACTCACACTGAGTTTCTGTTACTGTTTCGACTTATCAGTATCATTTTCTGCAAGAGGACCATTTTAGGAAAAATAGAGTCCTTAGGATGTTTGTGGGCTTTGTTTTATTTATTTATTCATTCTTTCATTTTACCGCTCGAGTAGAAAACAGCTCCGTGGTTTCCTTGGGAAGAACTTAAATTCTTACAGCTCAGATGACCAGAACTCAGATTCTTAGAACTCCGATGACCTACTTTTATTGACTCAAAAAACAGCAGTCAGCAAACTGGCATTGCTTTTAGTCTCCAAAATGATCCTATCTGGGGCTGATTGCGAAATCGCTTGCAGACAATTGATAATGTGGTGCTTGGAACCCAGGAAGTTCTGGTCCTGTCTGTCCCTCCAGCCTTGGTCTAGGTGGTTCCACATTGACCACCTTTAAGTCTGGGGACCCTTCTGTTACTGCTCCTTTGCACAACCTGTTCCTTCTGCCCGGAAGTACTTTTTTTTTTTTTCCGCTCTTCCTCTTGTTAGTCCCTACATCGTTTCAAAATATCAGCTGTGCTTCTCTGCAGATTTTTTTGTTTTGTTTTGTTTTGTTTTTTGGCGGTTCTGGGGAGTTGAACCCAGGGCCTCACATGTACTTTGCAAGTGCTTTACTAGTGGGCTGTAAGCCCAGCCCATTTTTTACTTTTTATCTTGAGACAGGGTCTTGCTAAATTACACAGGCTGCCTCAGGTCTTGAACCTGAGATCTTCCTGCCTCCACCTCCCAAGTCGCTGGGGTGACAGGTCCACACTGCGGCACTGGCCTTGTGCTGTACTTTTCTGCATCTTCAGAATAGAGCACAACTGGGAATTTTGTTAGTAGGCTTTTTGCTTGTATGCAGAGGTCAGTTTGCCTTGGAAAAGTTGTTATGCTGTTCCTGTTCTTCATCATTTGTAAGGAGAAATGGGGAAAGAATAAAAACTCATGTCTCTTCATGAAATCTGTGTTTGTGGGAAGTTTGCAGTGTTACAGGAATGCTTTCTTAAATAGGAAATTAAAAAAAAATTGTTGTTACTTTTCACATTGATGGTTGTTTTTGTTCTTGCTCTGTTTTAATAATGTCTTATCTCTTCACAATAACAATATATTACAGAGTTTACCCAGAAAGTCCCAGTCAGTTGTAGATGAAGTTTGTAAAAACTGTCATTCAGCCTAGAGCAGTAGGCAAGATCCCCTTCATCTTAACTCAAACTCTGCCTTTAGATTGTCTTACTTTAGATAATTTCTTTTTAAAAACTTCATAGAATTGCAGCGCTGCAGGTAAGGAAACAGCTATAATGGAGAAATCCATACTCAGAACAAGAGATACAGTATTTTAACAAGGAATTTTCAGTCTCTGAAATTGTCTTCAAAATGTACATTTTTGTGTTTGGGTACATTATTCTGGACCCATAAATCTTATCAGATTCTCAAAGACCCTGAAAGAGAAAGGAAGCCTGTTGTAAAACTTAAAAACCAAACACTATGTGTCTGGGAAATTTGTATTATATGAGTCCTAGGGAACTGAGTTGGGTTGCCTCTGGGGTTCTTTCCAGCGGTATGATTTTTTTTCCAATCTTTGAGGCTTGCTATGACAAAGCAGAATACGAAAGGGCACAGGGTGGAGTCTGAACACAGAGGAGTCAATTAGAGATAAAAAAAAAAAAAAAGTCAAACTTTCCTTGCCCTTGGAGTTATGTAGCTATGTTTGTCTTTCAGATAAGACTTAAATTTTGTCAAAGGTTTGTCCAAAATATAAGCATCCCCTAACTGCCATATACCCTTCTAGAGCTGAAGAAGAAATCTACTATTGAGAAATCAATGTGAGGAATTAGTGGAATCCTCAGTTTGAGGCAATCAGTCATTCAGCTTACTCTGTCCATTGATTTGTACTTATGTTTATATTTCTTTTATTATTACTTAAAAAAAAAGTTTGACAATGGAATTTATTCAGCTTTTAATGATTAAATGACTACATGAACTGGTCTGTATGATTTCTTTTTTTAAGGCAACCACCTAAGTAAGACCTTCATAGATTACTTATATTGTTGAAAAATATTTACTATTAGCTGATATAGTAGTCTGAAACAGAATTGTTACCAAAAATGAATTAATGCTTTTTGTTTAAATCCATTTATAAAAGTACGTGTGCATGCTTTTATATTTTATTTTCTCTTTACAACTGAAACCATGAAGACATTTCTGCTCTTACAAGTCCATCAGCATGCTCACAGTTTATTTTATGAGTTTTTGATTTTTTTTTTTTTTATTTGAGGGAGTTGTTTTTGTCTTAAGAGGATAATTGATGTGCTGGGCGCGGTGCCACATGCCTGTGATCCCAGTGGCTTGGGAGGTGGAGGCAGGAGGATCACAAGTTTGAGACCAGGGGCAATCTGCGTAACTTAGTGAGACCCTGTCTCAAAAAGTAAAAAATGGGCTGGGGGTGCAGCTCAGTGGTCCAGCACTTGCAGAGCATGCAAGTGAGAGGCCCTGGGTCCAACCCCCAGTACCACACACACACACACACACACACACACACACACACACACAAAAGAGGATAATTGATGTTTGGTAACCTAATTACTTGCTAATTAGCTGGTGCAGTGACCTAAATATGTGCAATTTTCTTTCTCTAACAAGCTCCGCATTGTGTTTGTAGTACCAGTTGAACGTCCTGGTAGCTACACAGCACTGGGATTATAGTCATTCTCTAGGCAGGCAGTTTGTTTTGGGATTCACTAATGATTTCAGTTTATTAAGTTATAAATAATATTTTTTCTGTAACTTCTAAGAAATGTCACTCAGCAGCAATTCTTCTTCTTCTTTTTTTTTTTTTTGCAGTATTGGGGGTTGAATTCAGGGTCTTGCACATTCTACATTCTAGGCAAGTGCTCTACCACTGGGCTGTACCCCCACCCCCTTTTTCATTTTTTGTCTTGAGACAGGGTCTCGCTAAGTTATGCGGGTTGCTTCTGGCCTCGAACTTGCCATTCTCCTGCCTGTGCCTCCTGAGTTGGTGGGATTACAGGATTGTGCTGTGGTGCCTGGCAGCACTTTCTTATATTGATGGTCCTTTCCTTATCTAAATGTGAAAATTGATACATACTAAATTGGAAATGCTCTATTTTTACCTTGAGGAAGATCCATAATGGCAGCAGTTATATCAGTAATCCTTTGTAAGAGTATTTGCTTCAGGGAAGGGAGCCCTAGCCTTTTCTTCAGACTGACAGATTATTTGAACCTTACTTGTAGCTATGAGATTTTTTAAATAGCGTCATTAATTCATAAATTTATATAGTTTTGCAGATAATGCCTTATAATAAAGGCAAATGCTGAACAGTTCTTGTAAATTTTTCTAAGTGGTAGACTGTTGAATAATGGAGGATGAGTATCAAATATGACAACTGTTGGTTTTAAGGAAGATAAGAAGTCTTGGAGAAGGTAGTGACACTGAAGTGGGGATACAGAGCAGTCGTTCATTATTTGAATGTTTAAATCACCAGAGTGGGGGTTAAGGCCATCTTCTAGTCACTGAGATGTCCCACATGTTGGTCCTAGCAAATTTTATTTGTTTGTTGTTGTTTTGTGACAGGGTCTCTCTGTTGCCCATGCTGGTCTTGAACTCATGGGCTCAGGTGATCCCCCTGCCCCAGCCTCCCAAGGTCCTGGGACTACAGGTGGGTACCACCATGCCTGCCTCACATATTGTTTCAATATATAATTAAATCACAAAAGAGGAAACAGGCAAAACTATGGTTGTAACTTCAAAAATCCAGTCTGAAAGGACTGACTGACTGTAGCTCAGTGGTAGAGCACTTGCCTGGCATGTGTAAAGCCTGGGGTTCAGCTCCTTGCACTGCAGAGAGCAAAAGCAAAGCAACACAATCTCACAGGGCAAACCTACACAGACACACCTAGTCCCCAAATGAACTTAGTAGTGTTTCATGGAAGAGAACAAGCACAGGGAGGGAACCAGAGACCCAGGCGGTTTCCTGTCTGTGCATGGCTAGCTTGAGGCTTAGCCTATCCGAAGTTAGATTCCATCTGTAAATTTGAGGATGGAAACCTATATGTTTTCCAAAGGCCCTGCCAGTCTAAAAGCTTCATAATTCTCTTAATTATATGTGGGTAAAATATTTTATTAGAAGGAGCAACATTGGGCTTACTGTTGCTAGGTACTTAGCACAGTATTCACTAAGCTGTATATTATATGATGACATCATACTATTGGTTATTTTTTGGTAAACAATAATAATTGAACCTTTTTACTTATGGGTAACGTTCACTATTAGCTTCTTACCTATATCAGTGATGTTTTCTGTCTTTCTGTTCTTGACCTCTTTGATATTTAATACAGGTGATGACCTATTTCTTGGAATTCTTCTCTCCCTTAGCTATCACCCAGCCAGCCAGCCTGCCTTCCCTTCCCTTCCTTCCCTTCCTTCCCTCCCTCTCTCCCTCCCTCCCTCCCTCCCTCCCTTCCTTCCTTCCTTCCGTCCTTCCTTCCTTCCTTCCTTCCTTCCTTCCTTCCTTCGCTAGGGGGCTGAATCCAGGGCCTCACACATACTTTTCAAGCACTCTACCACTAAGCTGCACCCCCAGCCCCACTTTTTATTTGTGTTTTATCTTTAGATAGGGTTTCACTAAGTTATGGAGGCTGCCTCAAACTCTTGCCTCTGCCTCCCGAGTTCCTGATTACAGATTACAGATGTGCTCACTGAGCTCGTTGTTTTTCTCTTTTTTAATACAAAAAGTATATGCTTATAAAAATCAACTAAAAATATTAAAATCAAACAACCCCCACCCTCACGCCTCCCACTCCCAGGCATCACTGTTGGCTTAACAGTTTGGAGTAGGCTTACTTGCGTTTTCCATCTTCCTCATTTTTCCTTAATCACTTCCTGACTTGCTCACCCTGTGCTCCTGGCCATTTTCTCCTCCACTCCTGGGGAGGAGACTCCTTTCTGGCCCCAGCTGGCCGCTGTTCCTCCTATCTTCTGACCTGCTAAAAAATGGGGCCAGCATTTTCTGCTGCCTTCTCCTGAAGTCCACATTCCCTTGCAAGATTGTCCTGGAACCACACCCAGCTCCTTCACATTTTCCTGTCACCTTCCTCTGGTTGGGTCAGTAACTTTGTTGACCTTGTAGATTTGTTCTGCAAACTCCACCTGCGGCCTGCTTGGAGGCCCTCTTCCTGTGCAAATTCCTGTCTCAGTCCTGGAGTGAGTTGTAAACTTCCATTCCTCCTCCTCCAGCTACTCGATATGTCCTGGGGTCCTCTGAACTTACATGTGATGAATGCTCAGCTACATGGCTCTCTTCTTGCACACGCTCCTGTGCACACGCCTCCATTGGCTGCCTAATACCCAGCACACTTTCTCCCAGAAATGGAGGGGTGCTGGGGTGCTTAGATAGGAAGCCAGGCCTCGGAGGTGGGAGGTGGCTGGGAGAGAATTCATACTGACAGAGCTGGTAGTGCTCAGTTCTTGGCCTTTGACACTGGGCATAGGCAGTAGCAAGTGTCCAAACTCCGTATTGTACACCTTCCTTTTTGCAGCGGGGTGGTCAGGCATGGCCTCCTCGCCACCACTCAGGATGAGCAGCTCTGGGGTGCGCCCTGAGACTGCCTGCCTCTGTGTGGCTGGGCCTGCCACTTTCCTGGAGGCCACAGAAGCGGGCCCAATCTGTGAGCACATCACATCTTACTGTTGTGTTGCCATCACAGAATAATGGTCCTGGTAATCAACTTTTTATAATCAGAATGTTTCAAGAGTAACCATTCCCTAAACTCAGCTGTGTTTTGGGATGCTGTCTTCTCACAGTTAATTTTGCTAATTTCCCGTGGATTCTTCAAACTTGTCCAAGATTCAACAGAGGCGAGAATAAAGCAAGTAGAATATTAGACATTTAGGATTCCAATATGGCTATAAAAACTCATTCTGTAGTTACAGGAGATGAAGGAGGCACCTTCTCCTGATGGCCTTCTGCGATTCGTCTTGGTGTATCATTTCGTGTCCTTCAGTATAGAGGGGGACACCTTGCTTGACGCCTGCTCCTGGGGGGTATGTTGGAATGCACAGCACTGGCTCATGCCTCAGTGGCCTACAGGAGCTCAGAGAATCAGGATCTGTTTGTGTCCTCTTGTAAATCCTTCTTTGTCACGGGCATAAATTTTGTACTGCCAGTGGGGGACCTTGAGGCTTACATACCAACTTAGCCTTAACTTCTCTTTTTTCTTTCTTTTTGTGTCTTTTGACCTTCTATTTTGAAATAACTACAGACTAACAAGAAGTTACAAAACAACGCAGAGGGGTCCCTGTGCTCATTGGTGAATGTAGGGTGGCTCTGCACAGTTCTGTCACATGGGTGTCTTCTCACAGTCGCCGCAGTCAAGGTACAGGACTGTTCTGTCACCTGGAGGCCTGAGTGCCGCCCCTGTGTGCTACCCCTTCCCCTTTGCCCTTGGTCACCACTGATTTGTTTTGCCACTCCGTGCTAGGCAAGTGCCCCACTACAGAGCTGCCCCCCCAGTAATTTTTGTTATTCAAAGAATGCATGTAAATGGAATCACAATGTATGTAACCTCAGGAGATTGGATTGTTTTACTTTGTATCATTCTCTGGAGATTGAGTTAGATATTTTGTATATCAAGTTTGTTCCTTTTTATTGCTAATTTCCCATGGTGTGAATACACCAGTTTAACTCTTGAAGGATGTCTGCGTTGTTTCTAGTTTGGGGCTGTCATGAATAAAATTGTCTTGAACTTTCAGTCCTGATTTTTGTAGGAACATGTTTTCATTTCCCTGGAGTGAATGCCGAGTGCAGTTGCTGGGTCAGGGGTGGATGCATGCTTCATTTTGGAAGAAATGGCTAAACTGTTTTCCAGAGTGGCTGCACTTGGACCATTTTATCATGAAAATTCAGGATGAGATGTTCCGTGTATATTAAGAAGTGTATCTGTTGATTCTTCATAGCGACCTTTTTGCCATTAATATGTCTGTCTCTCTGACCACGGTGAGGTGAGATGGCATTTACCTTTAGTCTTTGACTCGAACCATCCGTCATTGTGATGGTTTTGGCACTCAGAAGGAAACTCCCTCAGCTTCCACAGAATCCACACAAACTCTGCAAGTGAACCGCCTTTTGCCTTCTTCCCTCCAGCTCGGAAGAGAGCTCCCGGCCTGAGCCCTGAGCCCTGTGCCCTGAGCCTAACGCCTCCTTGCTCCCTATAGAGAGCTGTTTCACTGCCTGTCTCAGATCCACCCATCTAACTGGTTTCTGTGTAAGCACTGAAACATGCCCGGTCCTCTCCCAACTTGAATGTCCCTCCCTGTGACCTCATCCACCACCGCTCCTCCGGCCTGTCGCGCTCAGCTGAACCCAGGGCCTCACACATACTTTGCAAGTGCTCCGTCGCTGAGCTGCACCCCTGGCCGCTTCTGTCCTTTTTATTTTGAGACAAAGTCTCCTGCTAAGCTACACAGGCTGCCTCTGGCCTTGACTTGTCCTGGAATTACAGGTGTAGCCACTGCCCTGGCCCAGCTGTCCTTGACTCTGCTATCTCGCTGCCTGGCCCTCCCTCTCTTCCAGCTGCTTCCGTCCCTACCTGGAGTTGTCTCGCTGACTTCAGCAGCCCTCTCGCAGCTCAGCAGCGTGCAGGTGTTTTAGCTGTGGTTTTAGCTGCACTTTTTTGACCTTCGGGTGGCGCTTGGCGCTCAGGACCGGCTGTTGCTCTTGCAGTGCTGTTCCTACTTGTTCTTTGCCCTGTGCAATTCCTTTAAAGTTTAGGATTCTTTGGAGTTCCGCCTAAGGCCATCTTCCTTCATTCTGGGCGACCTCGTCCTCTCCTGCAGCTGCCTCCCAGGCCCCTCCCAGGCAGAGCAGGGCCTCCAGCTGCTGCTGACCACACCTCCATCTGCCCTTCCTCATGCAGGGCGCACTGTGAATGGAGGGCTCTCCTCAGCCCCTTTGGCTTAGGAAAATGAAACCCCTGGTTCTTCCTGCAGAGGCAAGAGTGGCATGTTGTTGTTGTTGTTGTTGTTGTTAGGTGCCGTCGAGTCGAGTCCAACTCATAGTGACCCTATGTACAGCAGATTGAAACACTTGCCGATTCTGTGCCAGGCAAACGATTTTATTTAGGTTTAAGCCCATTGTTGCAGACACTGTGTCAATCCATCTGGTGGAGGGTTTTCCTCTTTTGTGTTGACCTGCCACTCACCCAAACATGATGTCCTTCTCCAGGGATTGATCTCTCCTGACTACATGTCCGAAATATGTAAGACGCAGTTTGTCCATTCTTGCTTCCAAGGAGCACTCTGATTGCACTTCTTCTAGGACAGATCTGTTGGTTCTTTTGGCAGTCCATGGTATATTCAATAGACGTCTCCAGCACCACAATTCAAAAGCATCAATTCTTTTTCTGTCTCTCTTGCTCAATGTCCAGCTTTCACAACCATATGATGCCACTGAAAATACCATGGCATGAGTCAGGCACACCTTCGTCTTCAGTGTGACATCTTTGCTTTTCAATACTCCAAAGAGATCTTTTGCCACAGCTTTTCCTAGAGCAATGAGTCTTTTGATTTCTTGGCTGCTGCTTCCATGGGTGTTGATTATAGAGCCAAGCAAAGCAAAATCTTGGACAACCTCAATCTTTTCTCCATTTATTGTGAAGTTGCGTGCTGACCCAGTCGTAAGGATTTTTGTTTTGTTGATGTTTAGTCGTAACCCATATTGAAGGCTATGATCTTTGATCTTCATCAGTAAATGTTTTAAATCCTCTTCATTTTCAGCAAGGAGAGTTGTGTCATCTGCATAACGCAGGTTGTTAGAGTCTTCCTACAATCTTGATGCCACGTTCTTCCTCATAAAGTCCAGCTTCTCAGATTATTTGCTCAGCATATAAATTGAAGAGATAGGGTGAAAGTATACAGCCCTGACCCACACCTTTCTCAACT